>JAUOBX010536386.1:0-10045 GCA_032360705.1 Eupentacta quinquesemita
CCGCCCCCCCCCCCCCCCCCCCCCCCTGTTCACCTCAACTATGTATTTATTCATTTATTTATCTAGCCCATTCATTCATTTAGTCTGTTAATATTTTGTAAGACGGTTCTCTTGTAAAACCAATATCAGCAATATCGAACAAAGCTTGCACCAGGGTCCACTTCTGTTCAATAAGTAGTCTCCGTCTGGCTGGTTGGCAGTCTAGTGTGCTACTTATATTGATTTTGAGAATGATGCAACTGACCATTAATTATTTCAATTCCTGATTACTGATAACAGGCCTCGGCCCTCAGCTATCCCAATATTGTGCACTTCGTTGAATTCAACTTAATGAAATTATAAAGTTCATTGATGCTGTTTTCTCTATAAACATGCACTGTCTACCATGCATGTGGCATACAAGTTGTTTTATAGATTATCATGTACATACAGCAGCATTACTGCCTTGTTTGTGTGTGATATGTTGTTATGTAAATGAACCTAATCATTCCTCATGCTAAGATAAATACTAAAAGATATTTGTCCTCCCAAATTCCCTTCGAAGTGTTAACCTTGGGGTATGTCCAATATACTGGTATGCTATGGTATATCATATAAATAGCACTTGTAACAAAGAATTTATACAACTAACAAGTTCCTCATTTGAGATGAATATGCTACCATATCGATAAAGAACACTGTACATGCAGCTAATTAGATATTTTCTGTACTGTAGTTGATCTGAATATTTTGATTGTTTTGTTTCAGCAGCTCACTTCCAGTTGCATATGTTTGATGGCCCACGGATACTGCAGTATATACCTAATTTTATTTGCCGTACATTCCAGATTGTCAGAAACGTTCTCCCGGTCTCCCCCAAACTTCTTGCCAGTTCACCAGTTGCCACCTATGTTTAGTTGTCAACTCAAAATGTCAGATGGTCAGTCAATACTGTAATATTTGTAAAATTTTGCTTTGCAGCGCATGCATATGAGATTGTCATCACACTCTCCCTTTCTCTCTTCTTGCAGCCCACGTCCAGTTGTATAACATGTTAGATGGCCAGCCAATACTGCAGTACTTTGGATGGGTCGGGTTCCCTATCGTCCTAGTTGTTTTCTCTGCTGGCTTTGTACATTTAGTGTCAGCTAATGCCATTGGTGAGTAGTATTATTAATAATGAATACTTATCAGGTGCCAGTTTCTGCCTGGAGTTGCTCATGGCGCCCTACAAGAACAACCAAGTACAGAAAAATGTGCAATCAATCGTGATAATCCTACAAAATATGTGTTTTCAAGCTCACCTCAAAGCTAGCTATGCTCCTTGAAAACAGTAGGACGACTGCTGCCCCCATTGATTCTTAGATGGGTGCTCCCTGAGAGGATGTTGTGAATGAGTGCAGTTACTGGCGCACAGGATGGTACTTATCAATTCAAGATAAATGGTTTGTTACTTGTATACCATGAGAGCAATTGTGGAAATTACCCTCTTCTCAACTGGCAGCTAGTGAAGTGCACAAAGAATGGGCGTGATGTGAGCCTTCCGACTAGTCAGACGCGCCAGAGGTTCTTGGGTATGCCATGAAGTAGACTATTACACAAATCAATCTTGGAGGTGATAATGCATATGTACTAGTACCTTTGCAGCTCTTTGGTCAATATATGTGTACGTTTATGACTACTATCTTCCCCTCTTACTTGCAAACTATAGGCCTACCCAGAGCCTGGGAAATTGTGCCTTGACCTTTGATATCTCTTCATGATTCATTGATCAGGTTCCGGTATTCCAGAGATGAAGACTATTCTGAGGGGAGTCATACTGAAAGAATACCTCACCTTCAGGACACTGGTGTCAAAGGTCATCGGCCTAGCAACATCCCTGGGAAGTGGTCTACCCATAGGAAAGGAAGTGAGTAACTCTATAACTGAGAGGAGGATGAGCTGATGCTGAACTCTCTGTATTGTCAGAGGGATCGGTTGGACGTTCATACCAGATAGTTCTTCATGGTTTTCCCGACAAGGGACTAGTTGGAAGTCCTATATGTCCAATGCAGTATGAGGTGAAGTTGGTGAAAAGATGCAGCATAACAATCTGCACCAATCTGCTTTGTGTATGATATGATGCAACTCGGCACATGTTCCTGCACTGGCAAGTGCTCAAAGCTGAATGCTGATTTTACCTGGGTGGGAAAGTCAAACCTTCATAGAAATCCAGAGTTCAAATGGTTAGAGCCTCGCTGCATCAGTTCCTCTGCTATCACTATGGGGATGCTGCCAGACGTTGGAAACACTTTTGGTATTCGGTGAAGTGAGGCGTAACATTGTCAAACTCACCATACCCATGTATCGGTAGTGTGCCTAACATTTTATGGTAGTTCTGACCTCTGTCATTCTATCTGTCCTGCTTCGGATTGCCCAACTGCCCATCAAACTGTTGCAACTATTCACAGGAGTAGAAGGACTTGGTGTATGTGTGGATCTGCTCTGGTGTATCTGATTGGTTGCCAGACAACTCCCACCCGGACAATTGCCACCCAAAACGGGACCCTAACTTTAGACCCAAACCCTAACTAACTCTGACATTAAAAAGCAATTTTGCTGAGTGGAAATTGTCCGGGTGAGATTTGTTTGGGTGCCAATTGTCCAGTCACGATCTGATTGGCCACAGATACCTGATGTCAAGGTCATCCAACCTGCTGAACTCTCTGGCCAGCAAGCTCCTTTGCAAGTGGTCAAAAATATTTGTGTTATCCTCCCATTGGGGACCATATGGTTTTGTTGGTTATAGTCTCAAGAAAGTCTCGGAGCGCTCTGCAAACAATAAATTGAGGCAGACCTGCAGCATGTGGGCTCATGAGAGAGTGAACATGCACTTAATCCATAAGGTGGTAATGTTGAATGCTGGTTACATGGGAGAAGGGGGCTCACATGCCTGCCTCGTTAATCTAGACACTATTTGAGAAGAGGTGAAAAATGGTGAGATTCGTGGGTGACTTCCACTTCCCATGCAGGGCCATTAGCCCTGATACTCGCACAATAGCCCTTGAAACCAGAGCCACTATCACCCAAATTTTAATTCCTGTCCCAGGGTCTGTGTACGATCTGTTTTGATCTAACCTATGAAGACCTGTAGCACAATGTCATTGGATGATAATGACCATTGTGTAATCTCTTTTATTGAATACCTGTAGCACAATCTATAATTGACTAGTACTGACTATTATGTAAAATCTTATATTAATCACTTATGGCACAATTTCATTGAATGATAATAACCATTATGTAAACTCTTCCATTGAACACCCTTAGCACGATGTCATCGGAATATAATGACCATTGTGTAATCTCTTTTATTGAATACCTATAGCACAATCCATCATTGGATAATACTGACCATTATGTAAACTCTTTCATCAAACACTTATGGCACAATTTCATTGGATGATAATGACCATTATGTGAACTTTTCCATTGGACACCTGTAGCACGATGTCATTGGATTATGATGACTATCATGTAAAACTCTTTTATTCACTTTCTTCCAGGGCCCATTTGTCCATCTTGCCAGTATCGTGTCCACTTTATTAGGGAAGGTCCTTGTATCATTCAGAGGAGTGTTCCAGGTAATGATTTCCTCCACTACTCTCTTTGGTACCTACTTCTTTGCTACTATATTTGATCCTATGATCGTAGCCAGTATTTTGGAATGTAACCATCATAGCCTAGACACTAGGTAATTACAAGGATAAAAAAGTCAACTACACATTGCGTATGAACATGAATCAAGGGAATGAGCCCGCAATTCATTGTTGTTTGTTCTGGGATCAAAATATGTATATCTTTTTTTTACTCCTTGACAAAGTCTAAGGAATCTATGTAGTCGTGACAGTTTCTGTGTGTGTGTATGTATGTGACACCTGGCTTGTCTAAACGATAACTCAACCCCACTTGGATGGATCAAGCTCATATTTGGTATGTGTGTTCCTCACGAGAAGTATATGATCCCTATTGTTTCAGGGTCAGGTCAGTGAGGTCAACAGAATTCAAAGTTCGAAAATCTTGTTAACAGCATAAGTCCAGGAAACTTGTTAGGGTCGCTGCAACAAAATGAAGTCTCGGATTCTTTGGCTTTTCCAAATAATATTATAAGAGGAATCCCCATCTCTATACATGCGTAAACCGTTTGTTTCCCTCGGGTGCTCCAGCTACTAGCTCCTACTGCTGCATGATCTTGCTCTGTTGCTGTTGGTTCATAGTATGTAGCATGGTGGTACCGCAAGTCAGTCACCTAACAAAATGTGTTCTCCGTAAGTCCTCTGAACACAAGTCAATCTGAATTTACGTCATGAACATGTCAGAAAATATGTTACATTTTATGTAGCAAAACATTCAATATTTTGGGTGTCACAATTTTGAGGAATCTACAATTAATCCAATTACCAATTTTCATCAAATTTTGAGAAGGTGGTGGGTGGTACATCGAGTCAGTCATTTGACTCTATCCCACTTATTGTTCTGAGAATATTCAATGAATGCAACTTTATAATAGAAGAAATTAATCCTCTTCTAGAATTTCACTTTTGAAGGTCAAAATGATATTCATTGTGAATTCTGAACAGTTTCGATCTGGCCTGTTCAAAGCAACTTGGACCGATGATAACTCTTTGGGAAATAGCCAGGAATCACATTTTTACTCATCTGAAAATCATATTTTGAACTATCGGGTGACACTGTTTATATTGAAAACAGTAGGAACACAGACACATCGTTCGTTCTTGTTTTACACGCTCTGACCGACTCACGATACCGATCGACTTGCGGTACTCTGATATATATAGTACTCTGATATATGATATAGGTTTACCGTCAGTAGACCTGCTGCACTTCAATATGTCTGGCAAGTTCTGTTTTGGCTATTTTCCGACACATCTAACAGTTCATGCTGTTATTGATGAAGAAATACTAGGAGGTGTGCACACCTGGCTCATGTGAACATTCCATCGTAATCATCATTGCTAATGAAAATGAGAATTATAGCAAAACTTCGATATCGCAGTATTCGACCGGAAGGTTGCCTAAAGCCCCTTCATGGGTGGGATAACACACACATGTGACAGCAACACAAAACATTATTGTGAATGTGTTAGAGGATCGAAAAAGTGTTTGACTGTGTTCAATGATCGCAGATGTGATGGGAGGTTGTTCCAGAGTCCCAGAGTCATTACCTGACACCTGTGACCGTTCATTCTGTTATTGGTGAGAGGAATCCTGATGGTTGCAAGCACCTGCCACTCGTAAACATCCCATCCAATCTCTTGTTGCTAGTAAATGCAGAAATTAATTTTGGGATACCTTGTGAGGTGACTCGAGAATAGTATTGGGCGCTGTATGTGGCAGCCCTATCGGGATGTCCCTCAGCGGACACAGTGACGTGATACACAGTGTCTGTGCGTCAGGAAAGTACAGAAAAAATTGCAGGCAATTTAAAGTGCAGGTTTAACAAGTCACTCATGGCCAGGGATATCTGTGCTTGAGCATCAAAGCGGAAAAGCGTTATATATCATCTATTATAGACATGGCTAAAATGAAGGTCTTGTCAGGGCAAAAATATTCTTTCTATCAGCTTTGGAGGTAAAACTGTCATGGCATCAAATTAGAACCACAGAACTACCTAATTATGGAAAGGAGAAGAAAGAAATACTTTCAAGAAACATGGCTCATCCACATCAACAAGAACAAGTTTGACCTCCTGCATGCCAGGTAATAATGCGGTCATGTATTGTCAGTCACTCGGACGAAATGCCATCTCGGACAGTGCTTCCGTCTCTGCTGCAGACAAGAGCCTTAGGCATTACGTACAATTCCTACCTCTCTAATGCTTTGACCGATTGATCTGAAACTTTGTACACGTATCCACCTTAGTAAAATTTTAGATGGGTTTGAGTGTGGCCATCACTGTAATTATACTGCCATCTATTTTGCCTAATTTATCTTGAAATTTGAGGTTTGTTAAATTGTCAGATTTGAATGCATCTCGTTGAATGAGGGCTGCATTTGTTCCTAACAAAAGCCAATGTCACAACCAGGTCATTCATGGTATAATTTCCATAACTGATGCAATTTTCCAGACTAGCAGGCTTTGTCACTAAACAAAAAGTTGGTAAATGTGGTCTTCATTTGTACCTGATACTCATGGAGTGTTTCAAGGTCATCAAAGGTCGAGTTTGCATATTTACCCTGACTGAATTGCAGGATGTTCCAGTTCAAATTCATTGTACAAGGAAGTCCTGTTATAAGTAGCCTATTCCCCAGCACTGTGAGACTCCTTATTGTGGGCATACAGTGTATTGGCAGCAAAATGTATGTTTAGTTTAATATCGCTGATATCCAGGTACCTTCCAAAAACATTCTCCGATTGATCTGAAATTTGGTACACATGTCCAACTTGTGGGTCTGAAAGAGGGCAACACTGCATTAATTCTTCTTAAAATTCCGAGTTTGTCAGATTTTAGTGCATATTGTTGATGCAACAGAAGTTACAGGATTTCAGAATGTTAAATCGAAAAGAAAGAAAGGAAAATATTTTCTGCTGGCAAAAAAACTAAACTTGGTGAATGTGGTCTACATTTGTTCCTGACAATCATGGAGGTGTTCCAAGGTCATCAGAAGTTAAGTTTACATAACTGATGGGATTTCCTAGACTTGATCAGAATTGAGTAGATTTTGCCCTGTCAAATTAATTGTACACGGAGACCTGTTATAACTAGCCTATTCCCTAATACTGTGATATACATGGCAATATTGGGTATGAAGCGTTTACGCAGCTAATGCATGTCTAGTATAATATTGTGGTTATGAGGAACCTGAGTACAACCGGCGCTGATATATATACTGCTGCCACATACTCTCCCTGATGAACAGAGTGCGTACCTGGTTTCAATGAGCGGGGGTAATGTTGTAGAGCGTCTTGAACAGTTGTTAGCTGGATATGTGCGCTATATAAGACGTGACATTATTATTATTTAAGTAACTTCGAGAAAAGTATCCAGGGAAATAAGTTAGGCTTTCTTGAAAGCCAAACATGACACCAGCAATCTGATACTATTGGTGACAAGCCTCGTCCTTCCAGAAAAAAAGTTTCTGAATATGAGTATGATATGATATGATACCTCTCTGGCCCAAAACAGATTGTTTGTCTGTGTCCTCTGATAGATGAGCTGCCTGTTGATTGCTAGTGTACACATGGTAATTATTTTTTGTGCCAACCTTGGATCATAAATTCTCCAGAGACAGATCCAGGTTCGACTCTTCCTTTGATGGAATTGAATCGGCCAGTTTTAATCGGAGAGGAAAACAGCTTTGTGCAGATATCATACAGTTACCCCATGCATCATCTCCATCTTAGTTTAGCCTATATTGATATGTTATCCGCTCATAAAAAACTTCAGTGATATGAAGGGAAGCTGAGTGTTTATTCTTTTTGAATATGTCAATTTTTACTATTTTTTCAGTCATTACATTACACAGTAGTGATTATGATATCATGTCAAAGGTCAAATGTATGCTGTTCTAGGTTTGAATCCCTAAGTAAGGCCTGTTCCCTCTGTCACAGCACAACCTTTTCAATGAGTTCACTGAATATTCTGAGTATCGGGTAAGAAAATTCCATGGAGGCTAGTGGGGAGCTGGAATGTATGTTTTGTGTGTTCCCAGGTAAGTTCCCAATAGAATAATGAGGAAACAGATGCCGGATAAATGCCTGAGTGCTAGGCTTCATTGCTAGGTGGGTACAATTTCTTCCAAAGTAACTTTAACCTATTTCTCATCTTCCTTATCCACAGCCATATACCCATAACATATATGAAGTAGGTACAGTGGTTTCTGAAAAAATGTGTGATTTCTCCACATATTCTGAAAAATATCTCCATTTAGTTATCCTCCTCAGCATGATTTCATTTTTCCAGACCATCCATACTTGAATTCTCTAGGCTCCCAACTGTTGAGAATTTGTTCTATCCTAGCTCTTCTTATCTACTATAGTTTAGAAGTTATGCCATAGGCCACGAAAATAGATAATTTCTAACCTGTAAGAAATGAATGACCTTCTATTGTACTGACAGCAATATTCTTGTAGTTGTATCATGCTTAGTGGTGAAGGGTCTATTTTACTAGCAGAGCTGTATCCACAATTTAATTCCCTTCAGACCAACCACTGGAACTCTGATGTTAACAGGCAGGGTGACATTTGTTGTGAAGACCCAAGTATGTCTCCACCCACTTTGTGATGACTGTGAGTCATCCTTTTCCCCTTTTTCCTGCGACTTCTCTGGACAAAGTATCCCCAGTCACAGAGACGATTATTTCAAGAGATAATGATATCATCCATGTGACATGTGAAGCATCTGAGGATATTATGGTTTTCGGTGTGGCTGCTGGCAGCATTGGGCATCAGCGATTTGTCTGTTCGATTCTGAACTTGGTACACATGTCTGCCATATGATAATCTTGGATTGGTACAAATGTGAGCATTGCTGCATGACTGCAGGTTTCAAAGCTGGTCCTGGAAAACATGGCAAATTTCCTAACTTTGTCAGATATGAACAGAACTTGGAGGTTTTGTACTATAGTTTGTTTTGTACAACATCCAGGTCATTCCAAGGTCATCAGATGACAAACAGACATGGTATATACGATTGATCTAATCATATATACATATTTACACGCCTGCACAGGCTGCCCATGTCTAGTTCCCGTTGGAATTTGTGGATCAGTGGATAGCTCATCAGTCCAGCTGCCCAGCACCCGGCTGGTCTAAGTTTCAACCCCTAACTGGCCAGTCATACATAGATAGACCCAGAATAGGACTAAGTATAAGGAAAATATCCTTGCTCACCCATCAGAGTGGGGTTTACTAAGAGTTTCAACATTGTATAAATCTTACAAGCTTAGTGGAAGAGGGAGGAGGAGTTTTGAGTGCTGTGTGACATCACTCTCTGTGGAGGCAGGCTATTTGTTGAGAGGATTGTTAACCCAACTTGTGTTACTTCTTTCCCAGACCAAATTTTTCACTGTGTTTGAAGTGCTGTGTAGTGAGTGGTGTACTATTCTTTTCTTTGACCTCGAATGACCTCCAGAGTTTCCAGTATAATTATTTATTTCAATTACCCGTGTAACTTTTCTTTTTGTGATTTTTTCCTCGGTCTAAAACCATTTGACCGTCTATTCTTGTCGAGTTCAAATTCACAAAATTGGCTGCAGATGTTTTTTCCTGGAAAAAATCATTACGATTTTCAAATGTGTAAAGGATGATAAACAAAATTGGCAGAAAAGTTCTTCAACAATTTTGTGTACATCAAACTTTCCTAATTTGAAACAGCATCACAATTTTTTTGTTATGACAATTTTGCCTGTTGTCAAATTTATATAAGTTTCACTATTTCAGACTCAAGATAATTACACAAAGCCTGAAGAACTTATGGTTGTGCAAACATACGTATGCCCACGCATGCACATACAGTCGAACGTCTCATTCATACCATGGACCTCTTCATTTAGGTATATGTACCATTGATCTGTCTATTGAGGACCGGAGAAATCCACTTTTCCGTTAACCGAGGACCAAAAAATGATTTGTCCCAGTCCACGGTACTGCAGCAGCACTGCAGTACATGGGCACACACAGACACACAAACAGACATATTTTTCACTTGCAGATTGTGACCTCATTTTCATATGACCCTTTCGAGATTCAATGTGATGAAAAAAATCTGCCTGTTCTTTCTCTGTTTGTTCATTCTTTTATAATTTTCTGACACTTTCTGTAGCATTCTTGTGCTCAGGAGGACCCCCTCGACTGCATTTCCCCCAGTATAACGAACCTCAGAACTCTTTTAAAAACTTCTGATCACTCTAAAATTGCATTGCTCATATCTCTCTAATTCCTTCATTCAAAATATGGTGTGTTCATATATAGTTTTGCTCTGAAGTTGGTTTTTAGCTCACCTTAGCCATATGGCTAGGTGAGCTATTGTGATCATGCATGTCTATCTATCTATCTATCTATCTA
>JAUOBX010536497.1:0-10044 GCA_032360705.1 Eupentacta quinquesemita
GTTACATGCATTCAATCAATCAATGATAAAGTGGGAACTGTTCGAAAAGAAATGTATTCACATTGATTCAGTAGTCATTTCAGTTAAGTTAGGATATCCATTCTCAAGTTCCTTCGTTACCCGAAGTGAAGCAGCTGCGTCAGAATACGGGCATTCCTGACAGGAAATCAGTGAAAACCGACCTATTAAATGTAACGATGACCGGGTTTGGGCGAATAGAGACAACATGAATCAACGCTTAGTTGCGATGCAGCCACCCTGTTCACGTTTCAAACATAGAATACCTTCGGAGGGTCAGCTGCTGTTGCTGGTTTTTTTCCTTTTTTCCGGCTAACTGAATTACGAAACGTGTCTCATGTCAGAATACAAGGCAGAGCAACATTTTCTGTGTGACTTTAGCTTGCCGTAAAGTGTGATCTTGGGATAACTTACGAGTGCAATGCGCAATCAGGTATATACCAAAGTCTCGATGGGAAGATTAATTGTGGAATCGGCTTCTAACCCGCTGGTAATCATATCTTGAATCCATGTTTTTAATTGAATGAGGAATAACAACAAACCGCACAACTTGATGTGAAATGCAAGTGGTTACTAGAGTAACATGCTTCGATACAAATCTACAGGCAATCCTATACTATTTCATGTCTGGATCTTCTACATAGAATACCAAATATAGAAATCTAATTACTATCGGGACATCGAGCTAAAATCCTACCTGAACAGGAGCAGCTGTTCCACTTGTGTTGATTAATTGGAAGTGATCTTCCTCATCCAAGTCAACGGCAATTCGAGTTTCCAACAGCTGATAGATAGTTCACCAGCAAATAGGCATATCAATTTTCGACATATAATACATAGAAATACAGAACATATGTGTCAAGTTACTCATTCTAACAGCTGCTAGCGAATATTTATCGAATAACACCTGATCATATCCTTGCTAACTTATCAGAAAGATAGTCGCTACGTGGTTTTGGCTACTCAATCATGTAACAGAGCGAGACAAAATACTATTATCTGCTGTAGCTGTTTATGGTCTTGAAAGTAGCCAATGTGGCGAACGTGGACAATAAGCCAACACTTAATAATTTGGTATTAATGTTGGTGGCAGAGCCTTGGACCTAACTCATATAAAGTGCGAGTTTGCAACCATGCAGTGTTATGGGTCCAACACCGACACCATAAAGGCTCGACACAAACACTAACACCCGACACCAGTTACAATTATCAGTAGGCCTATACCAAATCAGCACTGGCCTCCATGGTGCTGTTTGGGTAACGAATATTCCCTTGCTTTACTAAACAGCTAAACACCCATTGCTCTAGATGTATGATCAATGTTGTACACAAATTGAATGACGGGCTGTGTGAAAATGTGGATTTTTTTTAAAGAAGAAATTAGGTCGAATTTATGATATGTTGATGTGACACCTCATGCGTATACCATACATGTCCATTGATACATCAAATTAACGTTGATATAAAAAAAATCTTTGGATAGGCTATATCACAGTCGAATGAATATTTAACTGGAAAAATTTAATGTATGGAAGCAACCTCATTAGGTTATATATAGCTATGTTGAATTCAGAGAGTACCGTATGCTACACTGTGACAAATAACATATTTTGAGATTCCCACTGAATTCGACACTCAGCCTCGAAGCTAAATGCTGACCTCCGCTGGAAATATATGGAACTGTATAGACTGAATGGAGTCATGGGAGTGGCACCAATTGTTGTGGGATAGCTCATAGCCATATAGGTGTAGTGATATCAGTATGATATGAGAGAATCAGAATGGGAAATGGGGCACACCAGAGAAATAGGAAAGTAAACGAATGACCGGTGTCGCCCGACACCAGGTGTCGACACTAAATTGTCGACACTACAGGGTTCCGACACCTACACCCACACCGACACCGCAGTGCTTCGACACCAACACCAGTCCCACGTGGTGTCGACATCGGTGTTAACACCGACTCCAATAACGTGAAGCATTTGGGTGCTGATGAGAAGACCCCTCATGTTGTACGTGTTGGCTGGTCCGTGGACAAGACCTCCCTTCAGCTAGGTGAGTAACAGAGGACTGGTTGCATGTTTGGTAAGAATGCCTCACTAAATCGGGTAATTTGTCAACTGCTGCTTACTGCATGATCTGGGGATAACAATTGGATAGTCACTGTTTTCTGCTGATTTGACTGGAGAAAGGACAAAAAGAAAGAAATGCGGGGGGTAGACAGCACCTAGCTGCAGGGGCTATGGTCTAGACACCTCCGCTCTAGCCTATTCGCTGTACTGTCATAGTTGGGTAGGTTGGAACATGTGGGGAGACAAATATGACGGTTGCAATGAATGGTAGGAATAGTTTGCGCCCACTCTCTAACTGTCCCAATTACTCGGGCTAACCTGGCAGGCCAATTAATTGTATTATTCCTGCATTAGGGAGAAACAGATACGTTCTGCCCAGTATTCTGCAACCTTGCATATCCTTCCCTGTGCAACCTTCTGTATAAGTGGTATCTCTTGTTGGTCAGTCCCAGGATTCCCATAATTTTCTACTCATTCGTATATTGGCACAGGTTGACGATGATAAATTCTTGATTGCTACTCCAGTACTGTTTTTGTACTGTCACTTTTTTGTCAGCATTCTTCGTTCTTGGACACAGAGGATTGACTGAAATGTTTTCTCATCTGTCCTCACAGGTGAAGAGCCACTTTCTTACGGTTATGGAGGCACTGGTAAATTTTCCACCAACTGCAAGTTTGAAAACTTTGGTGAGAAGTTCACAGAAGGCGATGTAATAACGGCATATCTGGTGAGTTTGCCTTCTCATTTCAGTTCCATAATATTTAACAAGTGCAGTTTAGTTGGTGTCGTTCTTTGCCTGGAGCTGCTGGTAGAGAGAGCTGTGTTACATAGACTGATTTGCTTCATCCTGTGAACTGAAATAGCTATTCACTTTGAAAAATGTGGCAAAGCAATCCTGACTTTGAGTGGCGACTGGTACAGTTCCTCGGCTGGATACAATACATCTATAGTCTTGCCAATATGATCAAAAGAACTAACTAACCAAGGTTGCTTTATTATCCTCATAGGATATGGAAGGTGAGAAGCCAACGATCTCCTACGCTAAGAATGACACAGACCTGGGTGTGGCTCACACCATAGCAGATGACCTCGGCGAAGATGCCTTGTTTCCCCACATTCTTGTCAAGAACACGGCCATCGAAGTCAACCTTTTTGAGTTATCTACTGTCTCGCCTACAATTCATTCTCCTTTACTATACTTTCAATTCAGTCAATTACGAGTCTAGCATCATTCTCGATTTATTCTTATTTCGGGAACGTGGTTCGAAGTTACTATCGCTGAAATGATGACAGACCGCCTCTCACGTATTCAATTTACTCCTAATGAGAAGTGATCCTGGGATGAGAGGCCGATGTAGTGCACATGCCGGGTATTATGTTTGTGAACTAGCGGGTAAATTCGTCACATAAGTTTCGATTTCCGGGGAACAGCGTTCAGAAAATGGGTAGTTGGGTATATTACAATAAATAATTCTTCTTCGGGGCAACAAAAACCCGAGAGGATTAAACCGCACAAGGACGTGGCAAAGTCACGAGCGATGATGATAGTGGGAATCTAAAGATAGTCAGGGGACAGGAATGTAATGAAGAAATATCCGCATTACTCAATTGCCGGGGACAGGAATGTAATGAAGAAATATCCGCAGTACTCAATTGCAAATATTGTTCTGTCGGGGTGAATTTCTTCACTCCAAGGAATCGTACGTTCGGAACAGTGTGTAATGAAATACAATGACTTGTTGTATTCGCGAATCTCTTCACCTGAACCAATTTCCTGTTCTAAACAATGTAAAAAAACAATATTATACAACGCGAACACCTTCAATTTCACTGGTAACATATTCACATGGTAAAACATTCAGGAATACCCACCATGCCAATGTTGTTCGCTGACCTACTCCTCAGGCATTCTAGTCATCTGTTTCACATATCTGGACTAATATGACCGTTCTATGCATTCGAGCGTGACACACTGCCAAGTCGAAGTGGGCCTATATATAACGTTTTCCCTGTACACGTCCAATTTGATAAAAACAACATTTAAATGTTCATTGTTGTGTTCAGCGTCACTAAATTCTCTGTGGATTTCATCACTTCGAAACTAATGGTGACGACATTTACTTTTCTAATTTCAAATGAAACATTTCTAACGGCATGTAGGTAAAAAGTTTGATATTGAATAAGCTATAAATAGTCGATGCACTCCCAATGCCATTCTACTGGGGATTATACGTAAGTCATAAACACCTTTAAAGGTTTCCTGCGATATGATTGGTTGAGCTGCCTTGAGCAGACCATTCGAGACCAGTTTCGAATCGCCATTCGAACCCTGCCTAGTTTATCTGAAGAGAATAGGGAGGATTGCTGCTAAACCATTGTGTGAAGAGAGATTGTTATAGCAACCATCCAGTTATAATAGCGTGAATTCAAAATCTGGATTGTTTCCTGCTTCATATAGTCGTCTTTATGACGTCACAGCAAACATACTAATACTGTACATACTGCAATCTAGCGTGTTACGTCGTGTTGTTTTTGACACTGACCCGAACGTGATTTACACGCCTGTATAACAACGCCTAGCCACACACCAAATCTCGTCACATTCGTACTGTTTTTATCACTAAGATCAGTCGATACAGGATGTTTTACATTCCTAACAGACTCCCAGCCTTGTCGTCAGTATTACATACGGAGTTTACCGTTAAAGTTAGGATAGTGTGCAGTCGGAAGAACCGTCACGGGCCATATTTGTCGCCCCCTTTGAATATTCGTAGCGAGTGCAGTGATGTAAACTGTTCGTGAATAGACTTAAAGAGTGCGTATCATATTTACTTGCAACCTCAGAGCTGGGCCCGATTGACCACATGATTCCTTGCGGTGATACATCATGTAAAAGTAATATACAGTATGTGATGTTGCCCCGACTATACGACATTTAGGTTGTATTGAATTGTGACGTATAGTAACTGTCAGCTGGCGACATTCTACTTACATTAACATACTGAAATAAGCCTCACAATACACGGAAAGTTAACATGAACTTCGCTGCACTGCGTTTAAACACTTCCCGTATGGTGTTCCTCGGTCAGCTGGTCAACAAGAAAAGTGACGATTCGACACTTCACTGTAGATTCCTCGTCGGAAACATTCACAAAATTACAGAGTAAATATGGCGAGGTACGTGACATTGTGATTCCACAGCAAAAACCATGATAAGTTTATTTCTGCCATGGCTTGCGATGTGATGCAGGCGAAAAACAAACAGAGGCACACTCTACAATGCATTTGTTGATACAATTGGAGTCAATCAGTGAATAATGGCAACGTAAACAAAGCGAACGTTGACGCTACGTGGCTAGACTTGGTACGGGAGCAAGACGGACAGATGTACAAACCTATGACAGGGCCCGGCGGAGAAAGAGGAAAGAGGTACAAGAGAGTAGTGAGAGTAAGCTTGTTGATACTAGACTTGAAAAGCTGAAGGTTGTAGGTAGAGGGAGAGCAGACACATGGCAAAGCATTTCGACGTCGAGCAGTTCTCACAACGAATGAGACAGAGTGAGAGACAGAGACTGTACATGGTACTCAATCTCTCAATCAATGAATTAATAAATAATAATATGAAATAATATCCTCTCAACAGTCACGTATCTTACAACGTATTTGCGGGAGCAAAATGATATATTGATCTCATCTAACTTTGCCTCTCCGCGATGATTGATGTCGACGCGCCTAGCTTCAATTTCTTATCAAAGTATACAGGAGCAAGATATATGCAATCATTTGTTGCAGGGACCGGTATTTTTTTCAGGAATGTTGTTACACATACCATTGTTCAACCATCATTATGATAATAATTGCCGAGTAAATAGAGCGAGGTTAGATACAGTAGCATCTTTCGAATTCGAACAAAGCTTTTGGGTAACAGCGTTTACCATGCAGTGATGGTATTATACGGAACACTAATACCCACATCATCTACGAAGTAATATAACTCTTTTAATACAACTACGTCAATTGATCATTGCTGATTAAACGCATGCACACTTGACATGGACGGACCACGCTGTTCGATCTGAGATCAACATGGCGGAAATGAATCTCGAAGGTTTGCGACGATGTGAGTCTAATCAATGTGATTTAAGTTACTGATCCTCTTAGCTAACACGTACCTGTTGTCGGCATTAAGAGGCCAGTTCCCATTACGCCTTCGCGTTAGCACCTGATCTCTCGCCATGCGGGATGGTAACAAGCATCACAGTTCGTAGCTAGTCAGTATTTGTCCTGATACCAAGTTAAACGATCGCTACGGCACCCACACAATTACTAATATGTATTTTGGAGATCAAACATTTTCCCCTACTAATGTTTCGTCCATTTACAACCAGAATAAAAACTCCCACAAAACAAAACGTAACGGATATATATCTGCTTCCGATTTCATTTTTACCCTTATCAAGACGAAACGGTTCGAAAACGTGTAATTTATTCTGAAACATGCCTCATAATCCCTTATAATCCATGTAAAAGACAAGACACAGGTTGACACGGGAGCTGTTAATTTTTGCTCTAAGGTTCAGGCTAATTGGTCTGTCTGTCGTATGGACTAGAGACAAGTAATCCTAAAAATACGCCTATATATTACTATTCTAGTACTTGAAATTGTCAACCCATACGAACAAACCATCAATAAAAGTGAAGAGAAGCGCGACACAAATGATATCAAATCGCCGTATTTCGGAAGTGATTGATGCGATACATACATCGGTGTGAACTTCGCATGGGACTTACGATACAAATCTCGACATGCTTTGCGGTATTCCGCCTAATTATAGTAGTAGATCAATGTCTGTTTTGCTATATAATTAGGTAATCCCATATGTTCACATGCACTATTTCAAATGTTTTCCAGTATCGACACACGTCAAAATACCAAATAGTTCGTGACGTCCAGGCATCAACCGGTACTATTTCAGCGTCTTTTGGAGCTGTAGTGAACACATAATCTACCCTCGTCAGAGGCTAATAGCTACATGTCTATCTTCTTTTTCATATGCAAATTGTAAATAATTGAGTAGGCTCCCTCAGAGAGGAGTTGCTATAATGTATTGATTCCGCCTCTGTACCTCGATATTCCTTGGATAGGGCGCCTTCACAAAATAATATGTTTAATCCTATACTGATTGCCCTCGTCGCGTTCGCTATCAGTGTGATGCGATTATGCACATCGTTACAATCCTGATGGGCGATTTCATGGCATTTTTCGTAGGATACGACTGGATAACGGGGAATGCTTGATGTGTTGATGTACATGGGCCTTCGGTGGTCTTTCCCATGCTGACATCTTTAATAAAGACTCCGGCAATTGGCTGTGTATGTATTACTGGTAGTCTGGTACGTCCATACAAATGCGTACAGCATCGTAACTATAATATGGACCATATTATAGTTACGATGCTGTACGCACTACTGTTTTTGAACTGTTATGCAATACCCATACGAATAAAAGAGAAGTTCGATCATATAGTAGCCTAACCATTCGGTGGTTTAATTGATTTGAGTTGTATCCCTCCTATCAATTGACTAATGTGGAAATTATTTTCGATCATTACATGATTTTTCATATTTTTATTAAGGCAATTGTTAACACTGCAGGTACTACAAATTCAAATTCATTAGTTTATAAATACTGGGCACTCTTTCGAAAGACGAATCATTCACATTCGATCCCGGCGGGTTCCTCAAACCTAATACATTTTATCAAAATGGAACCCTGATTCCCCGTTAAATGTATGACTTTAATGTATGAATTTATTGAGTTTTGACACTGATGGTATTTTATTATTACCTCAAATTGTCTGGACATGAGTAGCCTGTAGTGAGTAATGAGGTCACACTGTTCCCAAAGTAGGGCGACAATGATGCATTAACGTTTGATTGATTGATTAATATTGATACATCTAGATGCAGCTTGTTCCATTAATCAGGCAAACTGTAAAGTAACGAGTTAACAAATTCCTGAGTCCTCCACCTCAAACAGAAACTGAATGTTCTTCATGATGAAATCGCTAACTCTAACTCAAGTAGAGTAATTACAAGCAGCGGAACCGCGACTTATGGTGAGGGAAGTCTTTACACTATACTTTACTCAGCTCACTATTTGGTCGATGTTTCACATTTTATATCTCAGAGAATGTATACCTATAATTAAAAAAGAGGCGGAATTCTAATATTTTCTAACTTAAACGGCTCGCTAAAAATCCTCTCATTACATTCACCATCAGTGCAATCTGAGTGAAGGCAACGTGGGCGTGTATGCTAGCAGTTTAGCAGTCGAGTGTTGCTCAAGTTGCCGGTGTAATGAAACCTTTATTAGCCTCTATTATGCTGTTACTGATAAGAAATCCTCAACCGAACCAAGGACTTCTTCGAGATGAGTTACAATACGGAAACCTCAAAGTGCTTACCTAATATCGCTCATGAATAATGCTTACTATTAGTTTAGAGGCCTGAACCATTTTAGTAGCTTTCGGTAAGGTTCCATTTACTCATGCATATATATTGTTCTTGAGTCGTCGTACCCGGCGAATTTACCATCATAAATGGTGTTTTGTAATCACTGATCAGGCCTGCAAAGGTTTGCTCTGGCAAATGTGCGAGTAACTACCGACATAGAGCTGGCAGTTACTAATAAGGTAAGAGAACATTGTTGTCTGATTTGTATACATATATACACATCAGCAACAAAAGTTAACATAACTTGAGCATACTCGAATTCAATAGTTGACCACACTTTTTAGTGCCCTCTTTCCATTCACGTTACCCTTATTCCAATATATATTGTCCGCAAAAGTTGACATTTTTCAAAAAAACCTTTGGTCAGGCAACATCGGAGTCCAAATTCTGGAGGATACATTAATTATTTAACGTTGTGTTGACAAAATCGAATATGACATAATGATTGAATGAATAACCCAACTAGGCAGCACCACAACTTCAAAAGAATACATCATGCCTAATGCTTATTATCACATAATATAATCCAGTATTTCCTCCCTGAATTAAAATCCCAGGAGGGGTACAGTAGTCATCAATGATGGAGTACTGTCATTCTCTTGAGCATTGTCACAGTTCGAATTTATATATTTATTCACAGTGCATACGTTTTTGTTGAGCAACAATATACCACCGGAATATTATCCGGTCCCCATGGTTCTTACATATATATATATATAAATATAATGTCTGAATATTAGTATCCTGTCGGGCATTTATTATGCATCATTCGTAAAACACTCTGCCGTGTGACACCAAGGAGACACCAATATTTCGTATATTATAAGGGACCTCTCAAAAGGGATTGTACATGAATCACTCAGTTTGCACAGCCGAATCTATAACATTTCTGTTCAGTACAATATTTTTTGTTATGCAACAAATTACCCAACAACATCCACGGTTCCCAGAGCTTTCACATATATAATCTTGTCAAGGATTCACTTTGTAGTACGAATCACTCGTAACAAATTCTGAAATGTAACCCCAAGGTCTCGTATCTTACAAGAGTCCTCTTAATGGGGCACGTACATGATTTGCTCAGCATTCCACGTTCCAGAGTCACAGGGGGAGCGTAAAACACTATAGGAAGTGATTTTCCGTCGAAAAGTGTACCATGGGGGTGAATAATAATGTCGATTCCACAATAGTGTGAAAGTTGTGCAAAGCTGTGCAGTAAGGCCTGTCTAATTGATAAATACATCGAAATGCAGTTTGATTTTACCAATTAATGTAAACTACCACATTTAAAGAGTCATCAATAAAGGAACAACGACTTTTTGGTGTAAGTACTAGAAGAGTGATTTTAGCAGAGTATGTGTCTATACTCCATCAGCCTCATCATCACCTCTGTGCCCAGTGCTGCAGAACAAAGAAGTTTTGGTGTAAGTACCAGAA
>JAUOBX010536608.1:0-10043 GCA_032360705.1 Eupentacta quinquesemita
AGAAATCACCACTGGGACCGGGGCAAGACTCGTCTCTGCAAGCGACACAAGTACAGCCTTCAGGTGGGTGTAAAACCACTATATATCATCATCCACCATGCATATCATCGTCATCTAACATCTATGGTGATTTCCCCTACGGCCACTTGGGGTAAAATTACCACATTGGTAGTACTAGGAACCGGCCCAGCGGAGCCTGTGTCTATTTAACTTTATCAGATTATTCGTATCGAAGATGGAGCGTCGACGCCATTTTGTATATTCGTATCAGCTATCAACGCTAATTTAGAGGGAGCGGGACTGCTACGCACTACCGTCTAACACTATTATATTCTAGACGTAATCCGGAGGATTAATTCAGCGGGCGGCAGGGAGTCTATTCAGCCGTGCAAGACTTATCGTCTTTCGGACATCGACTTATCGATCGTTATGGGATTACGGGACGGGGCGCTATTGTTTGTGGGGAGGAGAGTTAAGGATTAGATAACGCATTGAAGAAGGGCCGAAGAGGCTTGGCCACAGTGTTATCTAGCTATCTACGAACCATTGCCATCTACTAGCTGCTCATCCATCATCACCATCCGTATAGTGTACGTGTATGAATATTGCTTGGTTGTCTGGGAATCATTATATACAGCCATCATCATCCACTTATTCGTCATGTTCGGTCGCGAGTACTGAGCTTCTTGGGAGGAAGAAGCCATTGTTGTTCGCATAAGGAGCTCTATCGAACGTTGGTGAAGCAAACGAGAAGGCATACTTACCTGTCATATCTACTCTGACCTTGGCTGCCGCGACGATTTCAGTGTGGGGCTATTGTCAGTATCGAGGGTGCGTTCATGTGAGTAAATCCATCCATCTCGCATACATCATTCATCTGTGACATTGCCGTATTTGTAGCGTTTCCCTTGTGTGCCCCTTCCCAACGAACAGAGTCAACCTATTCAATGCATGTACCTTCTTCTTCAAGAGTATTTTTGCATGACATTTGCCCCTTTTGTGCCCCGACTTCAGGAGAGTCCGTGTTCATCTTGCATGTTCCTTCATCACCCATACTATCCTGCATGTGTATTGACATTATGATCATTTTGCATGATTGAGACATTTGCCCATGCCCAAGAAGATTTATACTCATATTGCATGTTCATTGACATTTACCCTGTTGCATCCGTGCCCTTCATGCTTTATAGAATAACATTTACATGCATGGTTGAACTTTAGTGTTACCTCCCCCCCCCCTTTCCTTGTAAACCTTACGCTGTGGAAAAGGGGAAAAAGGACTTACCCAAAATCCGTATCAACATCGTATCACCATGGCTACAGCTGAGAAGGTGCCCATTAACTTTTGCTCGGTGGAGAAGCTGAAAACCTTGCCTCAGGTGGGAGACACGATCGCCCAGTACATTGTTAACTTCAGGAGCACTGATTTTCCCATAACTAAGGACAACATTGGGATGATCGAGAAACTGAAGGTCACGCAGGAACTCTTAGGGGTCATAGACTTCACCACTGTCATGCCTAAGACATCTGAGTCCCAACAAGGCCAGGAGCCGACCCCTGAATTGGAGCATAGTGGCACCACCAAAGTAGTAGAGGACGCTAGGGAAAGCGAGTCCCATCTCGACAGGAACCCGGCTCCTAGTTCCTTAGGAAAATTGCACCGGGACAGGGGTGAACAACGGGTGGGTCCCAAGCATTCCACACCGAAAGACCATTGGGGACAGGAGAAGTCCGACTTACCCCAGGGGAAGGACATTACTAAGCTCAAATATGGCGGGGTGAGTGCCCACACTCGCTCGGAAAGTGGTTTCCGGAGTAGGCCAGAGTATAGTGGGAGCAGAGAGCCCAGATGTCCCACAAGCCAGAGTGAGGACAGCCCGACCGAGAGAGTAAAGGATGCGGGGGCTATGACGATGACACAACTCCATCATATGCTAGGGCAGATGTTATCTGGCACTCCTGAACCGAAGAAAGGTCGGTCGAAGGAGAAGCGTCAACGGCGGAGGACCGAGGATGACTATGAGGACGAATCACCAGATCGACGGGAGCCTATGTTTCGACGTGGAGGCGCAGGGCAATCTCGGAGACGACCTGACGGGGACCGCACGATTCGCAGGCGTCAACCCCCTTCCATTCCAAAGATGCTCATTTATGATGGTAGGTCCCCCTGGGCAGTATTCAAACGAAAATTCGTCCAGTACTCGGAAGCCTGCGGGTGGACTGCACCGGAAAAGAGAGAGGGGCTGTCCTGGTGTCTCACAGGAAAGGTGGCAGAATTCTACTGCATGCTCCTAGAGAGGGACCCTGGTTTGAGCTACGGAGCCGTGATGAAGGAGCTCGAACGGAGATTCTACGGACAGGACCTCCCGGAAGTTCTGCAGGCCCAATTTCAAGCAGAAGCACAGCGTGCCGAGGAGTCGACTAGAGACTGGGCAGACCGCATCGTGCAGCTGGGGATTAGAGCATACCGAGGTCTGAAGCCAGATTGGGTCGAGCGGAAGTCAGTGATGAGGTTTTGTCTTGGCTGCTCGGACAAGGAGGCCGGGCACTACACGGCGATGCAAAAACCAACCACGATGTCCAAGGCGATAGAACTGGTGGAACTATATCAATGTGTATACCGTCCGGCATTAAGACGGATGAAGTCCCGACAGGAGTACCCCAGGGGCTACCAGATCACCACGGGCGAGGGCGAGAGTAAGTCGGAGGATTGGAACGACCGGGAGCACCGCCAGCGGAATCCCACAGAGAGACATGCTTCCATTGCGAAAACGGAAGGTAATCCCAACCGAGGAGAGGAGTCAACGAAGTCACCTCCCCACCCTCATCAACAGAGTACCGACCGAGGGGGAGATGCCCGCACTGAGAGGCGCCTGGATGGGCTAGAGGAAGCTTTGCTGACGCTGTCACGTGGGACAGAAAAACGGCTCTCGTCACTGGAAGATGGCTTGGGGGCATTGACCAGACAAGTCAGTCAACTTGTACTCAGCATGGCCGGACAGGACAGCAGGCAGAACCAGAACGTTCCTTTAAACACGCAGAAGTCGGAGAGGAAGGCCACCACTCCGACTTCCCTGTAAATGGCCTGGAACCAACACAGACGGGGTCAGTGGGGACCATCCAGGGGTCAAGTTTTCAAGAGACTGAGTGTCCAGATGTAACATGCTCCGACGAGGGTTCAACTATCGAAGTAACATTGTCGGTCCCGGGTGGTGCTGCCGTAATTGCGGAACATGATCCGGGAGCCGAAGAGTCGGACACACCAAGAGGAAACGCGGAGAAGGGAAGGACGACATACAGGCAGGGGGCGCCAATGAGCGCAACTCCTGTTGAGGACGAGGCGCCAAGGAGCGCAACTCCTGTTGAGGACGAGGCGCCAATGAGCGCAACTCCCGTTGAGGACAAGGCGTCAATGAGCGCAACTCCCATTGAGGTTGAGGCGCCAATGAGCGCAACTCCCGTTGAGGCCGACGTTGTATCAGAGAGGACAGCGGTTGCCTCTAGAAATCCTGACAGGCCTGACGCTGATAACTATGGGAAGACACCGCCAGGAGACCCATGCCCCCACCACGACCAATTGGTGGAGCCTCCTTGCCAAGGCTGTAGAGACAATCGGCAAACCCCTGAGAAGCCGGCGTGTTTCATGGGAGAAGTGGAGGATGACCAAGTCATGTCTTTCCTGAGGAATGGGGAGCCAGACACCCGGAACCCTTTGGAAGGAGAGTCAAGGAACTGGGACCCTGGAATAGAGGCAAGGAGTTCCTAGTAGGAGAGTGAGAGCACCGAACCGATGAACTACACCGATCTGTAGACTGTGGGACTGGTTTGGTAAATCACAGCTCTGTTCCAGGAGCCCTGACAACAGATGGGGAGCGACGGACATCGCTACCCTCAACTCTATCATCACCGGGATAGACCAGCCCATGGGTAAAAATAGTACACCTACCACAAGGGAGAGGAACCAAAAAGACCAGGGGTCATCATCCAGGTGTTGACGTCCTACTTGTTCCGGGTACAGCTGGGAAACGAGGTGATGGTGGTAAGCCACGACAAGCTTCATTGTACAGTGAGAGAGAGTTTTGAGAATTATATATGTAAAGAGTGTGAGGGGCAACCACTGGTAGATGAGTAACGTCTGTTTTTTAGTCTTCCACAGCTCCGCCATGATGTCACAGGAGGGTGGGAGCCGACGAACATAAACCGACGTGCTAGTCTTGTTGGGGTCAAGTGGGCGGAAGTGAACCTGGACTGGAGCCGAGAAAACTGGTCCAGATCATCGCAAAAGCCAGATCGACGGTGACCTGACGTCAGAGCAGGCATCCTGGCTCGATTCCCTGGAACCGGAACTGGCAACTGGCGGAGACGACTAGCAGGGGAGGCTGGGACCCTAATCATCCGAGAGTTGGAGATACTACCGAGTCCCGGTATCACTTTCTACTGAGGGATCTGAATATCCTGTTACACCGGCCTGCAGGTAAGCCGTTAAACGATCTGGGCCACGCGCACTCCTGTTGCCAGCTGGCGGGTCACAACTGTTCTATAATAGGTCCATGGTCACAAACAGAGGGCGGGTTTGATCGCGATGGTTGGCGTGTAGATACTTGGGGCGCGATGGTCCAGCAACCTAGGGGTGTCGGCGAAGTCCTCTAAAATAAAATAGGGAGGAATGTAGTGTGAGGCAGATTCACACTATTGGCATCACTGGCCGCTCGGAGCGACTACGCCATGATGAGAGGAATCCCGCAAGATTGGCCACCCAAGATATGCGAATCTGGCAACCCTAGACCTCATCGGCGCCATAATCGTCAGTCTGTGATCTACCGTTGAGCTATGAGCGTCGTCTGAGGAACTGTGAAGTTACCCGCGTCAACCGGAGAAGCCGATACCTCCTTGTGCATGTGATGGTTGCCATATGTTGCATGCGTATCTTGCCCGGATCGTAGTAGCTGCCGCCGGACCAACGATGGACTCTTAGCGATACTGTGGATTGCAGGCTCACCACTGTTATAGAAGTTATACAGTTACGACTACCGACGTAACTGTATCGTTATCTACAAGTTATCTACGAGTTGTTATAAGGATTCCCGTGTTACTACTACGCCAGTTTCCCGGAACCGCCGTATTACTGCCACCCGAACTATCGTATTATATCCATACGAACTGTATTATATTATCACCGAAGTGATCGCCGGTGAGCATCGAGTATAAGTCTACTCACAATGTATATATGTTGCTTACTGAAGCCCAACCAGTGAGCGGGACTAATCGTATATCTCAGTATTTCCGCCTAGACGAGTACCTTACTACAGCCTACACCTTATCGGGAGAATCGCCCCGTCGACGTACTGCTGGGAGTCCTACTATCACGGGTCCTAGTCACCAACAGAGGACCAGCAGCGCCCGGAAATCACCACTGGGACCGGAGCAAGACTCGTCTCTGCGAAGCGACCCAAGTAGGCTACAGCCTTCAGGTTGGTGTAAAACCACTACTCATCATCATACACCATGCATATCACCTCATATAACACCCATGGTGATTTATCCTACGGCCACTGGGGGTAAAATTACCACATTGGCGACGAAGTTAAACCGGCAACGCGTAAATTTGTCTATCTGACTTTACCACCATCGAGATTATTATCCCTAGGGAGGGGAGTAACTTACGTCGTATAGAGCAACGACGCCATTTTGTACATTAGTTTCGACGTTAATTTATAGGGAGCAGGACTGCTACACACTGCGGTTCGACACTATTGTTATTAGGACGTAATCCGTAGGATTAACCTACCGGGCGGCGGAAAAGCTATTCAGCCGTGCGAGGCTTATCGACTCGCGAGCCCCTACTTATCGGGACACAATAAGGTTACTAGACGGGCCAATATCGATCGATGGGGAGGAGAGTTAGAGGTATTATAGTCTATTGAGGAGGCCGAGAGGCTTGACGTTATTGGAGGGGATTATCAACAGGGAAATTGGGGAGATCGTCCTGCGGTATCGAGATCAGGGCAGCCGCCATTTTGGATGTCGTCAATGGGCATTGCCATTTTGAAATCCATATTTATATATACGACGTTTGGCACTAGAGAGGGTGCATACGATTCTATCTATGGACCATTGCCGTCTATATCCATCATAACCATTCATCTAGTGTACGTGTATGAATATCGCCGATCGCCATTGATTGCATACTTACCTGCCATATCGACCCTGGCCGCCGCGACTATTTCGATGTGGGGCTATTGTCAGTATCTCGCATACATAATTATATCCCCACTTCGGGGATATTATGGGTTTGCCTTCGTCGTCTCCGCCGCCGTCGCCGCCGCCGCCGCCGGAAGATGTCCTTGTTAGCGCAATAACTCTCCAACGCAATATCCGATCGATTCAAAACTTGGCACTCATGTTCACACCAGAGAAATCTTGGATGGGTTCGAAAGTGGGCATGGTTGCATGACTGCTGCCCTCGATTTTCCTTGTTTTATGCGAAAAATATCAAGTTTGTCCGATTGACACAAATATTGGTGGATGTGGACTACAGTCCATCCCGAAAAACATGACGATGATTTCGAGGTCACCAGAGGTCAAATTTGCGTAATTTTCTCAACTTCGTTGGATTCAAACGAAACCTGGTGGATACGACTACATTCGGTCCCGAAGAATATGGCGGTAATTTTGAGGTCACCGGAGGTCAAATTTGCGTGATATTTTCAGCTTTGCTAGATTCAAACGGTGGATGTGGACTACATTCAATCCCGAAAAACAGAGTCAACGGAGGTCAAATTTGCGTATTTTTCAAAACTTCATTGGATTCGAACGAAACTTGGTGGATGGGGTCTACAGTCAGTCTCGAAAAACATGGCAATGATTTCAAGGTCATCGGAGGTCAAATTTGCAAGATGTTATTTTCCAAACATTGTCCAATTCAAATGAAACTTGGTACATGTGAACTACAGTTGGTTCTCAAAAATATGAAGGTCATTTCAAGGTCACCGGTGGTCAAATTTGCATAATTTTCAACCCCAAAGGAGGTGCCAAAACCTCGAATTAGCGGCCTCGAGTACATCACAGGAAAGTGGGGATATCCACGTTGGCGGTTTAACCGCCAGGAGTTGTCTAGTTTGATAATGAGGTTGCAATGTCATCTTTCAACATGTTCCTATCAATGGCTCTGTATTTGCGATAGCGTATAGTCTGCCTTCGAGGCGTAGACTTCCTCGGATTGATCCCAAGATGGGTAGCACATGCAGTGATCCGTGAGCAAATCATGAACTTCAGTATCATGTACTAAAGTGTCCGGTTCACTACTGCAAACAAGATCAATAATGTGTTTACTCGTATGGGTGCCATGTGTAACACACTGATTCAAACCATGTATGTTGAGAACTTCATTCAACTTCCTCAGTAGTATAGACTGATAGAGATCCGAGGTTACATCCATGTTAACACTGAAGTCCCCGACCATAATGAGCTGACCTGGTTCTGTCGATAGAAATCCAAGGCGCTCATATAATTTTGCATGAAGGATCATATGGCAGTGAACAGTTGGGTGGACGATACATGACGAGGAAGCGGATATCTCTATCACTGGAGACGAGGTGAGCTTCAAGCTTCTCAAAGGATGCCGAACTACCATGGTCTTCAATGCTTATTCGATACTCGATTACCTCTGACCTGACCCCAAAAAGGAACATGTACTTCTCATGGGGAACACACGCACCAAGTATGAACTTGATCTATCAGGGTGGGTCGAGTTATCTCGTTACCAAGCTATAATTTGCAAATTATAGATTTTTCACAATTTTCCATTTTCGCTCAGGAATGTCCCCCGGTCTACTACACCAAAAACAATGGAGTTCCTGTGCTCCCATAACAAAGCTACATACTAAAATAAAGCTTGGTTGGACCAAGCGTTCTAGACTTATGTTGTTAACAAGATTGTTATACTTTGACCTCTGTTGACCTCAGATGACCTCTGACCTGACCACATCATGATTATCATGTTCTCCACATGTGGAACACACATACCAAGTATGAGCTTGATCCATGAAGATGGGGTCGAGTTATCGTGTTACCAAGCTAACATTTGCTGTAATATAGGTTTTTCAAAATTTGCTTTTTGCGTCCAAAATGTCTACACTTGAAACAATGCGGTTCCTTTACGTCCTCATAACTAGGCCACACACCTGATTACAGCTTGGTTGGACCGAGCATTCTGGACTGATGCTGTTAACAAGATTTTCAGACTCTGGTCCTTGTTGACCACAGATGACCTCTGACCTGACCCACAAACGATAGGGATCGTGTACGTCTCATGTGGAACACACATACCTAGTGTGATCGAGATATCATGTCAACAACAAAAAAATTAGCTGAAATATCGATCCTTGACAATTTTTAATTTTTTTAACCAGAAATGACCCCCGGTCTATACCAACGACGGAAAGGGTTCTCGTACTTGTAAAAAGGATACACACCTAATTACAGCTTGGTTGCGACACGCATTCTGCGGGACTTACGCTGTCAACGATATGTTCAAACTTTGACCACTCTTCACCTCAGCTGACCTCTTACCCAAAACATTAGGGGACGTGTACTCATCATGAGAAACATACATGTAGAGAAAAGTTTTAATTGTGAAACCTAATAACCAGCGAGGGGAACTTTTGTTTGGTGAGTTGGTAGGTTCCAGTAACTACTTTCGTGAGGAAATGATGCAATAAAATACATGTTTTCACAAAAATCTTCCGGCGGCGGCGGCGGCGGAGACGGCGGCGGCGGCGGCGGCGGCGACGAAGCCAAAACCATAATATCCCCGAAGTGGGGATATAATTATGCTATTTTATCTACGGTGACCTCGCAATGATCGTCGTGTTTTTCAGCTTTCGCATGAGACATGTAGAATTCAGGGCATCAGTCATGCAGCAACGCCCACTTTCGAAGCTATTCAGGTTTTCACTTGGGCGCACATGTGTATTAAGCCTCAGAATATTCGGAAGCGTCCTGAAGTTGTTGCACTAACGTTTAATGTTCCCGTGGGCAGAGGCTATACACAATAGAAACCATAACATCCCCGGATGCGTCACGCGTCGCGTGGAATAAAAGTACCAATATGTTATTCAGATCAAGACGATATACCGAACTAATTTACTCGTCCCTAATTTAAACTCGATCGTGGGTAATTAATATCTTCAAAAATTGACGGACTTGTTCGGTAAACCAGAACACCACATGCGTTTCTGAAGCTGCACGCTTCAAATTAAGAGAAGGCCTATACAATAACTTCAAAGATCATCGTGATTTGCGCTTTTTAATTCCCTGTCGGCTGGTGATATGTAATAAAATATGCGGACACAGAGTAGGCCTATAGGTTTGTTTACACAGTCTGAATGCTTTCCGGATCTAAATGAACTACTCATCAGATAACCAAGGTAACTGAGTGAAGTTTTAGATTGTTTGTTACGGGCCGTTTAAGTCAGTGAAGACACGCACGTTTGTTGAACCATTTTAAAACGACCTTCGAAGCAATCCCAGCTAGGCTATCAGCAAATAAATTGCTAGACGAGTCACGGGTCGATGAATGAGCAATATGCCTCCAGCAGTGTTGTACTTACTGCATGGTTGAATGGCTTACCGGTTTTATTGGCAAGTTATGGACATCTATACCCAGAATTTTCTGTCGGTTTTCTTATGTGATAGGGTCACTATACTGACTGCAGTGTCTGAAAAGACTGCGGGAACTTGTGTCAGAACAGTTATATCGGAACAGTTTCAGGCACTGGCGGGAAAAGTTGGAAATGTACCTCTATTCGCTGCAGTTGGTACTTGATTACAGTTTGTAATCAGATGCAGTTGCTTCTGTTTCCGTATATGCTATATGACTTCCATCGCCTGTGTTGCTTGCAGCAATGAATTATACTTTCTTTGGGTAGGCTTACAGCTTCCTGGATTAAACTGATATTTGGCAGGTCTATAAATAAGGGTACCAGTGCCATGTTTTCATTAGAACTGCAATTGCAGGGTTAGTTTCATTCACTTGGTCAATA
>JAUOBX010536719.1:0-10043 GCA_032360705.1 Eupentacta quinquesemita
TAAGCCAAAACAAGAGAACATCTGGAGTCAAGGTTGGTTTTTCAAACAATCGGGAGAGGGCTTGTCCCCACGCCCCCAGGATCGCCTCCACCCCCGTCCCCATGTAATTTATACTGCACAGTAGGCCGGGCCTAGGTGAAGCTAGGTCAGGTGTGCTATTCTACACCAGTATGAATTCGGACACTTCGATGCTTGTATGTCTCGAAGAAAGTGAGACCATTCACGAGGGCTGAACCTTTCATGCCCCCATACTTTTTCACGCCGTGATGGGCAACAAACAAACCCACTCCATGCTAAATACACGCAGTCCTTGAGGATAATTATGTCTCTTCGAATGGCCTGAAAACGATTTCTGTCATCTGTTTGAGCTGGGTACAGCTTCGCCAATATGTTTTTGTGTCCCCTGGCATCGCCACTGAGCTGATAATATCAGCATGCTGGCCGTATATGCCAGCAAACACACTTTGTCTATCATGTTGAAACACGTTTGCCGTTCCTCAGTATAATCGTTCCATAGTTTAGACGCGCGTAGCGGAAACAGATAAACTGAATTCATCTCAAACGTTTTTGGAACGGAAAGGACGAGCGGCACCAAAACAACACCGAAGCGGATTCGCGGCGACCCAACGCGGACTTGGAGCGACACCAACGCGACTTTGCAGCGACACCAAAGCGGATAGTGTGCATACCTACTTTTCTGTTCCGCTTGGGTGTCGGAAGTGAAGTATGAATTGGGCTTTAGTGTGCGTTGCTGGATGATCGCTGCTCTCTTCTCTGTAGGTTTCATGCGGAATTATCAGCTTTGTCGGATTTACACGAAACTTGGTGGGAATGGACTATAGTTGGTCACAGAAAACATGACGACCATCTCAAGCTCACCAGAGGTAAAATTTACGTGAAGCAGGTGATTTTTCTGACTTTGTCGGATCTGAACGAAACTTGATGGATGTGGACTATAGTTGGTCCCAACAACATTACGATTATTTTAAGGTCAATGCTCATAACTTAATGAGGGGTATACACGTGGGCGGTATACTCGGCTGCCCGTGTTTAGTTAGTGCCTATATGACTACAGAAATATGAGCGATCTAGTTTGTTTTTGCAGGTAATACAACGCAGAAACCACAGTTCATCTCGGCGAGATTTCAACCAAAATTGGGATACATATAAAATCGGATTCGGAGACCCGTCTGGGGAGTTCCGGATTGGAAACGAAAAACTGCATCTCCTGACAAACCAGAAAGAATATGAGCTACGTATAGATATGGTCCAATATGGGACCCATCGGCAATTCTACGTACAATACGATTTATTCCGCATCGACGGAGAGAACAATAAATTTAAAATGAGCGGACTGGGCGGTTTCACCAGTGACACAGGTGAGTGAAGTGTGGTTTTTTTACTATGTATGTAACATATAAAAACAAAATTGTTTATGGTTCACTTGCCAGGAACGGGTATCGAACCCTTACAAGGTCGGCGAGGGTGCATACATGGGCAACACTCTGGTCAGCTGTGAACCTCCACCAGGACACGGAACAAGGCAATGCCTCGGTGGCGTGACTGCTATGAATGACACGCAGACTGGACACCTTGCAAAACACCCTCACATAATTGCGAACAATCAAGATTAGGCACCTCGCCCTGGGATGCAACGCGGATTTGAACTGGTTATCTCTGTATTACTAGCTGGCCACCCTAAACAATGAGGCCACCATGTTCCAATATGGTATACTATAGGAGCTGGTAGTACAACTGACATGATTCACATTTTAAACCGATTGTTCCAAATGAGGCCTATATTCTCAATGTAAATAAAATGCAGCAAAATATCAGGCGGATATATATAATGGCGGATTGAACAGTGTGAGAACTCCTTTCTGATTAGTGAAAAATCGGATTGTGTCAAATACGGGTATTTTATCACATTATTGCATGACTTGTATGATATCCATTTCATATTCGTTACAGATGCACCTCAACGTACAGTAACGCACTGTGTGTCTGTACAATTTTGATTGCTTTTAGAATAATGAAACTATAGACTCAAATGTATATCCGCCATATGTGATAAACACAATCAATCAAATAAATTACTCAGTTACTTTATACCCAAGGAACACTTCCATTAGTCTGTCGTGATCTTACAATTGTCTGGTTACATAAATTCTTACATAATTTCAAAACGTTTTTCGCCAACCGAGGGGAACGTACTTTTCAATTTGTATGAACTTTTCGTGATGTGACATGTAACATTAAGTAGCTGATGACACGTACATTAGCTATATTGTCAAAGGAAACCCATATATGCGTATATATGAACGTCTGGGAGTTATGATGTATCTCTCAAATGGGCATTTAACACCATACGTATTGATGTTCGTTCAAATTGAATAACCCTTGTACGATTGTCAGCAACTCTAGGCATGCATTGCGAATACTTGAATCATACTTTTCACTCTCAGAAGTCAGAACATGACTTCACACACCGATTTGCCTCCAGTAATAGTGTAATTTATTATCACCTAACTCTTCCTATTCAGCCAACACTGACGCGCAGCCGGTGTTTTATATTATAGAAGAGGGCCCTGCCAATAGTTTAGCCATGAACGAACCCATTTGCATTGTATGGACATTGTATCTTCCTTGTGGAAAGATAACTTGAGACAATCGAGAGAACATGTTCCCAATCAAACGGCACTTCACGCCACGTCACAGAAAACCTCCTCTGCATTGCCTGAAATGAGAATTCACAAGTCGCTATTTGTAGCTAATTCGTTACACAATATTGTAAAATCATCAGAAATACGTTTTCCTTAGTAGAATATATAGTAAAGTGGCTATCGTAATTGAAGCATCTCTCCTGTCCTGGATTAGTCCTCATGCATCATATGTTGCAGGATCATAGAATGAATACATAGTATATACATCGTTTTTTTGGTCCAATTGCAACCATCGAATAACCAAACAATGCGCAAATTTACGATGTTATGTATCTGAGTCCAGAGTAACTGTTTCTTTACATGCCTATATAGGGAAACATGATCCGAAACTCGATGATTTCCTGTACTTTCTCATACAATCAAAGATATCAAAACTGAATGTAGGAGACGTCACTACTATAGTTTGCTGAGATGTGATAGTTTTGGTCAGGAAATTGTCTTCAATTAACAGATTACGCATGAACTGTAAAGCTAGAAAGGGTAGTAAGAATTGAAAACAACAACAAAAGGAATGAGAAAAGCTATGATAATTTTATGTCGAGCCTTGACAGATGGAGCCAACAAATAGTTCATAATTTGTCAGAAATCCCCATTTCTCGTTCAATTTCTTCGCAGGATATGATGCGATGCAATATCACTACAACATGTTCTTCAGCACACCCGACCGCGACAACGATCCTCATAGTAATCACTGTGCCGATTATTACAACGGTGGATGGTGGTACATGAATAACTGCTGGTATTGTGACCTGAACCTGATGTATTACAGTAACTATGTTGGTTACTGGTATAATTTACCTGGTAGTGATTATCTCATCTACACTGAGATGAAGATACGACCAAGAGGAACAAACTGAACAAGAACGTCATCAACCAAGGGAACTTTAAACACCGAATAAGCGTGGAATATTATTATCACGGAAGAGTATTAGTGTAATCAACTTGGTTCTGTAACACTCTTCTGAAGTCTTCAAAATAATTTATTATAAGAAATCGTCGAAGAATGGAACACGACTGACTCTATCGTATTACGAGGGAGCCAGTCAGAGCGTTGGACATAGCTACTGGTAATATAATACAATATAGTCCAGCTATAAAGCACTATATTGCCGATAGCGATCAGTACCGAGGTGCTGACAGAGCTTTGATGATGGTATACACATATGAATCGTCTGATTTTTCTTCATTAGAGCCTAATAATCCGAACCTTGCATGAACTCCTGTCCTTCACTGGCTTTACATATATAATAGCTACCTATTTACGTTAGAGCTAATTCCATTGCTACTCCGTTTATGCTGTTTCACTCGGCTCTCATTGGAAATGAATAAAGTCCACTGACCCATATTGTGAAACCCAATGTTGATTTTTTTACTCGATGCTTAATCTTCTGTCAATGGTTGTGTTATCTTTGCTCATATCAATTCTCTCACAAAGAATTGATCCATGCTCTGCCAGATCTGGGGCATATGTGCAGATCATAGAACATGGTACTCGAGGGCATACATGTAGATTGGGATCGGCTCCGTGTACTAGGGATCTCCATCTGGGATGCTTTTACTAGAATTATTTCGATGTGGGTTGGCTATGGCGAATATGAATACGCCACCTCGAGTGACCATGCCGAGGGTAGCAGCTCGTGGACATCATGTCGAGTTATCCGAATGAGAGAAAGAGAGAAAGCAGCTTGTAGATATTCTGAGGTTGGCTATGGCGAATATGAATACGCAACCTTAGGTGACCATGCCGGGGATAGCAGCTTGTGGACATCATGTCAATATATCCGAATGAGAGAAAAAAAGGAAAGCCGCTTGTAGATATTCTGAGGTTGGCTATGGCGGATATGAATACGCAACCTTAGGTGACCATGCCGGGGATAGCAGCTTGTGGACATCATGTCAAGATATCCGAATGAGAGAAAGAGAGAAAGCAGCTTGTAGATATGCTGAGGTTGGCTATGGTGAATATGATTACGCAACCAGCTTAGGTGACCATGCCGGGGATAGCAGCTCGTTGACATTGTGTCACGATATCCAAATGAAAAGTAGCAGCTTGTAGATATCCTGAGATTCTCACCTGCAGCGATGTCCCAATGTGGGGTGGCTGTGCAGGTTATTATTACACAGTCCCGAGTATGACACCGAATTACTAGCATATTTGGTAGAGCCTGATTTCCCCCCTCGGGAGGCTGGGCCGGTTCGAATCCAGTGTTACCAAATACTTAAACAATGGTGTATTCCACTGGCCTCTCAACTGGAGAGATGGAACAGGGAAGGAAACTGCTTTTCAGGCAGCATTGACCCCGTCGTCTGACATTCACAAAAGGTGAGCTCGTACCGAGGCGTCTGGATCATCGGACACGGCGCAATTCTAACTTTAATCATCCCAATAAGTCTCATTGATAGAAAATACATGAATGTGAAAAACTTAAATCAGTAATAAAACTAATAATCAGAGAGCCTTCCAAGTGCTAACTTTGTTTGATCAATGAGCTTCATATTGTCATGGGGATTTGTCATTTGTTTCTACCCCACTGTAGATCCTGAATTCCAGTGAACTCGTACACATTTATAATACATATCAGATATGGACATTATTAAGGTCATTTCGTCCACCTGTGAATCAATTAACTTCTTTCTCCGCAGGGTAGCACATATAATAATAATAATATGAACTGTAATTTGTAGAGCGAAAGTATTCAAAGAAAATACACTGTTCAAATGCGCTCCCTGGAAAAAAGGAAGAACAAAACAAGCCTAATAATGTACTTTGATCTGTCATGGTTGAATGATATGAGGGAGAGGTGTAAGGGGATGGGGTTTCCCCCTCCCTTTTGACATGTTTGTCATTTTGAGACCCTCTTAGATTAAATCTGGTGCGCTTTTCAAGTGAATTCTAATTTTTTCAGTGTTGCAAACTTGGTCAGATGGAAGGAAAATGCGGACCAAGAAGGCTATATTACCAATATTCTCTAAATTGACGCCCATCGATTACAGAGATTCCTTTGGATCGAGACGATCCATGTCTCATGTTAGGATCTTCCTCAAACCGGTCCATCAGTTAATTGCACCACATCATACGTGGGTCTCGATCTTGAAATAATTCACTGTGACAAAACTCATCTCGAGAAGAGCGGAAGTGGCCACGCATTGAACAGCCTATGCAGTAGGCTACCTATGCACCCAAATGGGTAAATTATCGACCCCTGCTGGATGCGAGACTGGCTGCCGCAGTGCTGCACGCAGTACAATAGCCAGAGGAGATTATCCTATGATAAAGTAGACATGTGCAGGCGGGTTAACTGCCCACGTGTATATAGGCTTAATTATGGATACTGATCATCGGTGATTGGAAAATTGCACAATTCGCTTCTGATGGCCTTTAAATTACCTAAATATCGTTTAGAATCGAATATAGTATACATCCACAAAGTTTCGTTCGAATCCGATAAATATTGCACATATGACATCCGGTGACCTCGAAATGACAGGCCTGTTTCTCGGGACCAACGGTAGTCCACATCTACCAAGTTTCGTTCGGATCCGACGGAGTTAGGAAAATCGCATAGATTACGCGAATTTGGCCTTTGATGACCTTGAAAGTGTTGTCCTGAGTTTCGAAACCAACTGTAGTACCCACCCAGCAAGTTTCGTGTGAATCGGACAAACTTGATATTTTCGCATAAAACCTTCAAAATAGAGGACGACAGTCATGCTGTAATGCCCATATTCGAATCTATCCGTGATTCCACTAGGAGAGACGTGTGTACTAAGTTCCGGATCAAACGGTTGAAGTGTTGGTGAGTTATTGCGCTGACGCCAAAAGTTACCGGCGGCTGGGACGGCGGCTACACACCCACAACTATAATATCCCCAGACTATCAAAAGCGTCGCGGCGATATAATGACGCTATTCATTTACGACGTGGTCTAGAGTTACTTGATGTGGTCAGCAGCGGTGCTGACAGCAGTTCCCTGATCAGCTGATGTCCCCTTACCGAGGATCGCGCACGGGCGTACGCAAAGCCGATTTAAAATTTATCCCAGAATTGCAGATATCTGAAAATGATTCTGGATATCATAAATTAATTTCCGGATATCTCTAATTAAGTTTGGGATGTCACAATTTTATTCGGAATATCTAAAAAGTTTTTCTGATATATAATTGAAATTTCTTTATAGCAGAAATACAATTCCCATATCTAAAAATATTGCTTTTTTCCTAATATCCTGAATTTAATTTCTGATATCAAAAATTATTTTTCAGATATCTGCATTAGAATTTTTAATATCTGAAATTCTGGATTTAATGTTAAAACGGCTTTCCACACGGGCGATGCAGCGGACTCCGCGGAGAACCGCGAGTCTACTACAGCAGAGCCCGTAGTGGGGCAGTATGGTATTCATTATGAGTCACTCGCCGTAGCTTTCAGTTTGTTACAGTGCTGCATCGGCTTTGGAGTGCAAAACGCCCTCAAGTTTGGTTACAGTCCTCAATGTTCATATCATTTTTTTCGAACAGATTAGCAGACAATTCATATATACAGGCGTCCGTATGCCTGCACCTCACCCCACCCCCTACAAATAAATATTGCTCAAATGCATTTTCAGACAAACATATTTCTCAAGATTAAATCTGATTGCCCCCGTGCTGGCGCCCCTGTCGACTACACTGGTTGCCTGTGCCCTACATAATTCACTTCAATATTGTCCTGCTCACTTATGCGGCGCTTCATGGTTTATGTCCCCAAACCACTTGAGCGGTCTCATCAGGCAAAACCCGGTCACCCGTTTGCTCGGATCTTCAAGTCAACTATTGCTTCATGTTCCCAGTTGGGGGCTCAGGTCGTATGGTCGACGATCTTTCTCTAACAGTAAATTGACAACATACCTTTTTTCCATTGCATTTTTTTTCCATTGCATTCGACTCATAGAAATCTCGGATGGGTTCGAAAGAAGGCATTGCTGCATGACTGCTGCCCTCTATTTTGCGGGTTCTATGCGAAAATATCAAGTTTGCCCGATTTACACGAAACTTGGTCGATGTGGACTACATTTGGTCCCGAAAAACATGGCATTAATTTCAAGGTCATCGGAGGTAAAATTTGCATAATTTTTGCAACTTGGTTGGATTCACACGGAACTTGATGGATGTGGACTTCCGAAAAACATGGTGGTAATTATAAGGTCATCGGAGGTCAAATTTGCGTAATTCATGCGATTGTCCTAACTGTCTCGGTTTTGGACGAAATTTGGTGGATGTGGCCTTCACTTGGTTCCAAAAAACATGAAGGTCATTTTGAGGTCGCCAAATGTCAAATTTGTATAATGGGTCTCTCACTGATTGCTCCAATGTGGGAATATTACATGTTGGCGGTTTACCCGCCGGCGGTTGTCTAGTTGGGCTACAGCATCGGCTGTTTCGGAACAATAAATTATTTCATGTAAATGCTGTGGTGGATGTCATACATAATTGTTTATTTCGACTCAGAATATTACTAAAATCAGTTAAGGGAATAGTTCTTCGAAGACAGCGAGATAGCAAAATGTACATTTTCCATGGACCACCAAAGTTGCCAGCCGCACACCTTCGCGACTAAGCTTCGCGAATGCAGCACGAATAGAGAATATTGGGAAGTCGCGATGATACGCGTTGATTCGCAAACCCAAGTAAAGTTCGCCACGAATGCTCTACGCACTTTGTACGAATCGGTACGAATGCAGTGAGAAAAACCCCGGCCACAAAGCTCCGCGAATGACTGCGAATGACCGCGAATGCAGTACGTATTCCAAAATCGCCATCATTCGCCATCATTCGCCACCGTTCGTACTAGGTTCAGTGGGTCCTCAGCATCTCCAGAAAAAAGGTATCCCAAAATCGGACCCCGGGAAAGTGGATAATCCATCGAATTCCAAAATGGTGGATTATATAGACTGCAACGTACCATTAACCACCTAAGACATCAGTTTTGACCTATGAATTGTGTTACCAACCTATGGAAACATCATGCCCCCAAAACCCCAAACAGGCCGACTTACAACATCATATGATGTCACCGTGACGTAGCAATGACGTATGTTACAAATATAGAAAATTAACGTACTCTGGCAGACTATATATATATACTTCAATGTACAGAAACCCCCGAAGACTTCAGTTCTGACCTATGAAATATGTAAACAATGCAGAAACATGATACTGTTATACTATTTAGGCTAACTTATAATGTCTCGTGATGTCACTCTGACGTAGTATTAACGTATATGAACACAAGTTGATATACCTTTGGACAATTTCAACCCATGGAATGTATTACACACCATTTTCCATGATATCCAAGAATTGCAATGCTCAAGTGATGTTAAACTCTGCAACAAAGTGAAATGTCACAGAGTAGGATATAGGTTTATTTGGACACGATTTTAGTATATATTTTTTGGAGGGGAATTCCTGATCTGGGTGTCCCTCAAAGTTTTTCACTAATATATATTGAGTTTGGAATGCTAAAACTAGAATAAAATGTTCACAGGGGTAGATAGTCACCAAATACATTTGGAGGGGAATACCCACATTTTTTCTCAAAATTCAGATTGTTGGTAAATTTTTCACCATTTTCAACAATATTCAGGAATTGCAAGGTGCCAGTGATTTCAAACTTTGCAACATGGTGGAACGTCACAGATTATAAGCTCTTTCCTAAGCTAGGAAAGGAAAGAATTGGGAGGGGAATTCTCTGATATTTGGCTAACTTTCAAAAACATGGTCTGATCATGTTACAGGTCACAGAATTCCAAATTTAGGTGTTTTTTTTAAAGGAACATTTTGGAGGGGAATTCCATGAATCCTCGAAAACAACATTCGAGGATTGCAAGGCTCTCATAATTATGTCCTCGGGACGCGTGAAGCGTCCTGGAATATTATGGTTTTTGGGGTGTAGCCGCCGCCGTCTCCGGAAACATTAGGCGTTAGCGCAAGCACTATCTAAAGCCGTGGTCACACTGCCAATAGCCAAATTCACAGTTTGTCCAAAAATCAGGGAAGTCCCCTGTGAATTTTGCATTCTCCAAAATGTCTGCCCCAGATTGAGGAAATATATGTAATTTATGTCTTCTCATCTTGTTGCAAAGTTTGGAGTCATTCAAGCCTTGCAATTCTAGAATATCATGAAAAAGATTGAAAAATGAGCCAAAATCACAATTTACTCCAAAATCAGGGAATTCCCCTCCAAATTCTGCATTTTTCGAAAATTTTGCCTGACTTTTTGCAGAAACATGTATTCAGTGACTATTTACTACTGTATACAATTGGATCGAGTTAGGGCAT
>JAUOBX010536830.1:0-10043 GCA_032360705.1 Eupentacta quinquesemita
ACTACCAATAGGGGTCATAGCCTCAAGCTCCGTGGCAAACGTTGCCGGTTGGATGTTCGTAAACACTTCTTCTCACATAGAGTCATCAATGAGTGGAATAGCCTTCCGGAGAATGTTGTTTCATCTTCGAGTGTGAATTAATTCAAGAATAGCCTCGATTCGTTTTTCAAGAACTGCGGACGAGTTCTGTAGGCATTAGTCTTTTACACTTTCGGGTTGTTGTGGCTTCGTGGACGTTTATGAGGACTCCTGTTCTTCCTGACCCTCTATTACTAAACTAAACTAAACTAAACTAAACTAGTTCTTTGATTTTGTTCGGAGAGTTTTTGATCCCTTGCCGTAGGCAAAAGGAATATATGCGTTGGTGTTGGCGTGTGTGTGTGTGTGTGTGTGTGTTACGCTCCTTGTTAGCACGATAACTAGTTACAAAATGGTGCAGGGACTTCTTACATGGTATGTAGGTTGGCAATATGGAGTACATGATCCCTATCGTTTTGGGGTTTAATCCAAGGTCGTTTGGGGTCAACAGAGATCAAAGTCAAACAACCTTGTAAACACGATGAGGCCTGAAAAAAATGCTGTTGTTCCGGTCACCCGACCGACCCTCCCTATTTTTTCCGTGCCAAAATTGCCGACTGTAAAAAATGTACTGTCGTAAATAGTTTTTCGCCGAAATGAGCGACTGAAAAATTACGTACATGAATTTATTTCCGCCATAATTTATAACTGATGATGTCCATTTTTAGCTCGCCCTAGCCATATGGCTATAGGTGAGCCATTGTGATCATGCATCTGTATCTATCTATTTATCTGTTCACAATTGATTCAAATTGCTACGGTACTCCTGCTACAACCTCCGATTGATAACTATGAAACTTGGTAACAATGATGAGCATAGTCATATACCATCAGGCATGGGTGTTCAGGAATTGCCACTGTGTCTTATTCTTTCTCTGTAGAGGGTAAGTGTAAAAGTAGCAATTTGAGTATTCCTGGGTGAGTCCTCAGAAGAAATTCCGAAAGAATTTTCGTGATTGTCAAGCTAGAAATTAGGGTTCAGATCTCAAGTACGAAGGCAGTAACAAAGAGGTAGTTGAGTTGAAAGTAAGGATAACTTGGGCTCGTATGTGTACGTTACCCTCGACTTTAAATTTGTCATGATAAATTTGCATAATCATGATTTTGTGGTCATTTTCATGTCAGGATAGCACGTGGTATATGTCCAGATGGAGAGGAACCGTAAGTTACCATGTGACCGACATTGGTAACTCGAAATGGTTCAGGAGGTCGAGAAGCACAGTTCGTGCTACATTTCGCAGCACTATACTACTTAAACCTACTATGTGGTAAACGTTGATTGACAACGGTCACCAGGGGCGAACGAGGGTAGAACGACCAGGTAAATGCCCGTTCAGGAACTTGCAGGTCTATGTTATGAACTTAGTGGTACTTGGCGGGCGAGTAGCGGTGTCACTGGGCCATTGAAGGACTATCTGTCTACTAGTACTAACTAGAGAATTTAGAATAGAACTCATGGGCTCAGACCCTATCACTATTATACTATTCTTTCTCACTGTTCGAAATTATTGCTAACTGATTACGGATAACCCCACCTGCGCTATATTCCATTGAGGATGTACACCAATTATATGTCAGTATGGGATTGTCGCCAAATGATATGCGGCCCATTATAAGTAGCAGTGTCGTAACATCGTCGTACCCTCACTGAACCCATAGAGTTGTGTGTCCAACATTCTGAGACATCTCCGAGCGCTGTAGTTTGAGTTGCTATTGTGCTCAATATCTCAGCGTTCTATTTATGAGGCTATACATCAACATGCTATACGGAATCTTGGCTCGCAGTTGTGATTGTGAGGGGTGATTGTTGAGGGGTGATAATTGTAGAATCAACATCGTTTGGATAATTTTACAATATACTAATGTAATGTTTCCATCGTACACTAGTACTCATAATTATTCATGTTACTACCTGATTTCGTATCAGTGTTATCTTATTGGTTATTGTATTGTCACCTCATGGAACAGGAAGAGTGGACAACTCTCGCCCGTGAATTTCAAATACTAACAGCTGACAGGAAAACAACCAATTTGTAATGGTTTCAGTGGTTCTCTCTCTCCAATTCGTCATCTCTCCAATTCGTCAGTTTTGACCGAGTTATCTAGATATTGTCCCCACACAAGAGCATCAACCGACAGACACGCATACATATTTACGAACATACACACTCACCCCTACATATCGTCCTTTACACTTTCAATGATCTATAAAAAGTGTATTGTAGTCTACATCATGATCTAATTGGAAGCCATGTTTATTTATTTGTGTTATCTTGTTTGGGGTCTTGTTCCAACAGTTCCAGTGACACCTGTTATCTCCCAGGGTTCTACCGTCATCAGCGATTCAGTGGAGCTCATCTTGGGGAACAGCTCCGACCTCACCTGCTCTGCTATCGGAGCAAAGTTAGTGAATGACCTGCAGCTGATGTTCAGCTTTGAGACAGATGGAAACGGTACAACAGCAAAGATGAATGGGAATGATTCAACCCTGACTGATTACACCAAGACTGTATCCTACACACCTGATGATAAAACTCTGATATCCTTGAGTTGCTCCATCCTCGGCTATGACGAAGTCACTGAAGATGAAAACAATGTCATGCATGTTGTTGGTGTCAGCGTGCAATGTGAGTATCCTACATACTACCTAAATAAAGTGTGGTGAATGCTACTTTTAAAGATGATCCTTCCCCCATTTTCAATTCAAGTACTGGTCATTTGGTCATTACATGCTGTAGAACAATTTACGAAACAAATAAATGAGGGGGGGGTACAACTCAGAGTTAAATGGATGGCTGGGTGAGCTATTTTCATCGTGCATGTCTAAATGTATCCAAATGTATAATTATATGTTAACAATAAATCGAATGGCTACTCGTCCCACATTCTTCAAACGAGCATTACTAAACTTAGGCACATCGATGACTGATTGGAGGGCCTCCAGAGGACAGGACGGGCAAATTGAGGTTGGATGCAATCTTACATGTACCTCCCATAGTTCAATTCTGAATTATTAGTGTTCACATTGAATTCTATGATGAGGTTCAAGATGACCTGGTGTCTGCCCAAAATTGATCTCATTGTCAGGACGGTGTAAACATATCATCAGTGTTCATATTGAATGTGTATGATGAGATTGATGATGAGCTGGTGTCTGCTAAGGTTGCCCTCACTGGCCAATGTAAGTATATTATTGGTGTTCATATTGAATGTGTATGATGAGATTGATGATGAACTGGTGTCTGCTAAGGTTGCTCGCACTGTCCAATGTAAGTATATTATTGGTGTTCATATTGAATGTGTATGATGAGATTGATGATGAATTGGTGTCTGCTGAGGTTGCACTCACTGTCCAATGTGAGCATATTATCGGTGTTCATATTGAATGTGTATGATGAGATTGATGATGAACTGGTGTCTGGGGAGGTTGCTCCCACTATCCAATGTAAGCATATTATTGGTGTTCATATTAAATGTGCATGATGAGATTGGTGATGAACTGGTGTCCGCTAAGGTTGCTCTCACTGTCAGGTGTAAGCATATTATTGGTGTTCATATTGAATGTGTATGATGAGATTGATGATGAACTGGTGTCTGCGGAGGTTGCTCCCACTATCCAATGTAAGCATATTATTGGTGTTCACAACGAATGTGTATGTTGAGATTAAAGATGAACTGGTGTCTGCTGAGGTTGCTCTCACAGTCCGATGTAAGCATATTATTGGTGGACTTATACACTAAATGATGGGTGTTTGATGTGGTCACTCGCACGGCATGGTGTACGTATGTTATTGGTGTTCACATCACGTGGGGAAACGCTAACACATGGAACAGTCGCCAGTTTCAAGATATAGGGTAATATTGCTCTTGTTCGATTTCATAAATTGTCGGTCAACCACCGTGGCGGTGTGTTTAGGTCTCTCCTTGGTAGAACTGACGCCTTCTTCCTTGGCCCGCTATCAACATACCTGAAGCGTTAAGTTTGTTTGCTCGTGTGGGTTTGCATTTAACCAGCACTGTACGTTGGTTCATTGAGTAGCTTATCCGAAACCAGCGAAACGCTGTATCTTGGTATGTTATTGAACGAACATGATCAAGCATTTGGTGATTAAGTTATAGTGTAGGTCAGTTGCCTTGTCGTCATAGGGATGCCGGTGATACAACCTAGTCCTCGCCTATGTCCACGCTACATTGGGTGTTGAGGCACACACTCACAATCTTGAATATGTACTATGCAAGATAACCTGAACAATGTTTTCGCAGAACTGAGCACGTATGGGTCTTTGTAGTACGGTATGCTAATATACAGCCATTGATACCTATATGGTCATTGCCTGTATTTCTATCACGGTATAGGTATCCAGAAAATTTAGAAGAAAGTATGGAGCTGTTTCCGCTTATGAGAAATTCATATTATTGTTGAGTTTCCAATTAGCCTGTGATCATACCAGTGTCAGGTTGCTGGCTGGTGATTCTATAAACATCTGGAAAAGTAAGTAAAGCACTTCTTGCATACAATATTTACATGTTTTTTCAGATGCCCCCGAATGCACACTAACTGTCATCACCATCGATAATGATTGTCGGAACATTCAGTTATATTGTACGTGTGATGCCGTACCAGATGAATCAAGCTGTTCGTTCTATCAAGGTAGCTCCCCATTGGCCGATACGAGTGGGTGCTATTTGCCCACTAATGTGACCTTCGACACCACTACTGAATATTCATGCCAAGCAACCAATGATGTTGGTTCAGGCTTGAGGTCGGAACCTGTGGCTCACGAATGTTTCCCAGGTAAGTTTAGGAATATTAGTAAAAGACTGAAAATGTAACCTCCTAAAGTTTCAATCTAATATTCATCGAAGCTGGTCATTGTAATTGAGTCCCAATGCTACAGGGTGGTCAGGGATTCTCGGTTCAAGGTCACTGGTGGGCCATTCTGTGAAAACATGGTTTGAGGTTATAGGTCCCCTAGAGGTAAATTTAGGTCAGAATACTCATTTTGAGGACCATTTGAGGAGAACGCTCCTCCCACCCATGTGCCTCACACTGATGTGAGTTACTAGGTGAGCTACTGCGCCATTGGCACTCTTGTTTTGTTACTACTCTTATTCCAACACACGAACCTCACTGTGGTATATCCAAACATCTACATATATATTCAACTAACGCTCAAACTTACTAGGTTTCCTTATGAGTGTTTCCCAGTATTAGAACATGTTCGTCAATCTGATATTTAGAAGATATGTTTGTCTTAATTAATTGAGATGATCCAGCCAGAAAAGCTACATAGTTTCAGATTTTTACTCAGACTATATGATGTCAACTTATTCGGGCATGTGTCCATTCTTATAGCCTTCTTTCTTTGTTATATTGATATAAATCCACTGCAATCTTCGATGCAGTTTCTCTTATATGATCTCCAATTGACTTTATCTTCATAGAATGTGATCCATACTTCTTTGGTGATGGTTGTTCTCTAAGCTGTGACTGCAATCCTGAAGGATCTACTGGATGTAACCATGTTGATGGGAGATGCTTCTGTTCACCAGGATACACTCGGGACAGGTGTGAGCAAGGTGAGATCTTGACAACTATATTCTGATACGGAGTAAATTAAGGATATATTTATTATTAACCTATTGGATAACACCACCTATTTATATCTTGTTATCTCATTATACAATTTGTTTAACATTACTCCACTGAAAAACTACTAATGCACGATCATGCTCACGTTTTTGTCTCTTCTCCACCTGTCATTTGTTCACAGCACTGACGACCACACCATCATCTACATGTTCCCCAACTACAGAAGGTTAAGTATTTCATCCTAATTGTATTTTAAACACAGCCCCACAAAATTCCAAATCAATTTCAAATCGGCAGTTACCCAGTTACGTACCCCCCTCCTCACCACTTACCAAATTTGGATCCTGTATCATGCACTTTTCATGATATCTATATACGTTTGTACCTAATAAATATCCATGCGTCCGAAATATGATTTGGTTCAATTGTGATATTTTGGTATGGTTTTTTAGCCGAGAAGCAAGAGCTAGAACAATCCAGAGCTAATTAGTCATTCTGAAAGTTTGATTGAATACAGCTTTGACAATTGTCCTTGTCTTCCCTGCTCTGTTTCCGATGTCTCTAATGGTTTGTTCCCAATGTCTTTAATATCAGAAACATGTACGTGTACATGTTCAGGACCTATCGCCGGAGTGGTCGTAGAATCTGTCATCATAGCAATGCTACTGGGAGTAGTTGGATGGTTTATATTCAACATTACAAGGGGTAAGTTTTTCATGTTGTGTTTCTTGAAACATTTCACTGTTGAGTTCTGTTCAGCTAGCCAGTCAATATGGACAGATGGGAATCTGTTGAACTGCTACTGATATTGTAATTTCTACTACTAAAGAAATAATAATTCGTAATATAACTTATGTATGAATAATATCTATATTTCATCTATTTATAGGTATTCAATAATCGCACATTGTGGTCAACATGAACGTTTTCTTATCGCCAGCAATTGCTGTAAATACAATACTGTAGCTGTATATGAAAACTTGCCATTCAAGGTCACCTTTGTTTCTATTTCAGATCTGAAGAAGGGCGACGAAGGGTGAGAACATAACTGATTAATAATACAGTTGATGCTATATATTACAATTAAGTTATTCTTAGTTTATATTAATGAAATGAACAACAGAAAAAGGTGAATAGCGGAATCCATGATATTACCGTTAATACGCTGTTTTTGTCTTTTCTATCAGAGACCAAGATGAAGCGCGATTGAGCAATATCAACTCAGGTGAATATGTTATATTTTCGATTATCAATGATATAGGTTTCATATAAATTTCACACCTTACTCTTTGCTTACCACGGTTGGATTTTTTTATCTAGGCTCTTCTCGGTGTCACGCGCCGCTCGAAACTAATGTAGTTACCTGAGAATCGAGCCGAGTGGTTACGGGGGGCACCGGGACGTGATATCCGCTATTGAATGGTCGATTATAGGAGCGCCCTCAAGCGAGATACTGGCCAATATAGTGCGTAAGCCTCGCCTGTCTAATCCCGCCTGGTCGGTTAAGTAAAGCTGACAGTATTAAGTGAGGTTAAATAAGTGGGTATCTCGTTTGTGTATATGCTTTATCGTCAATTTAGAACTCAGCCCAACCCAATTAATACTGATACTGATATAGCCTCATAGTATAAATAAATAATCGAAATTGATTAGGATACGTTTTGATAATTATTTGCTAACGTTAGTACATGCATATGATGTATCGTATCCAAAACATTGTGAAGAAATATCACACTAGCAGGCCACATGCTACCTGAAGGTTTGTGTTATTTTGTTTGCTATATCGTACTGATGTATGAATTGCCACAAGTTCTAAAGACGATACATGTCTCAATTCATAAATGAGTATGAAAACTAAGACGATACATATAGAACAAATCTACCTAATTTAGGCCATCTCTACGAAGTCCTCAATTTCTTATGCTGCTGCATACACTCGAGCTGGCGCCCTCATGTTCGCATAACAGTTAATACCAGGGCTTTAGTTTGTATTATACTTAGGATAAGAACACGCTCGACTGTTGATTAACCAGGCTTTAATTGTCTTACCTAATCCCCTGTGTATTAATATATGATAGCATACATGGATCTCCATGAGAGGAATACCTCTACAGACGGCAAACCACGGTTGCTCGAAGTTCCTGCTAAGAACGTCAAGATGGTCAGCAAGTTACCAGGGCGTGGACTGATGGTATACTCTAAAGCGATACTGACCACGAGCTCCGGAAACAAGGACGCTGTAGTCAAGTCACCATCAGGTAGGGATGGGAATTCATAATTACCTGAAGTATATCATCGTATATAGGAATATTAACGTTTGGTGTATTATAGCCTTTTGTTTTCCTTGATTTAGGATCGTTCAGAGGCACCATATATACGTAATTGAAGTATTGTTACAAATCCGATGTCATTGATAGATACAGGTCATTGATAGATAAGCATCCCTCTATATCTTCGACATTAGGGACAAATCACCATACCAATAGCAGTGGTCAACCCATACAAGAATACAGAAAATATGAATAAATACTTGTACTATTTCGCCCTACTTTGTTCACAGAGAGTCTGAACATCAGTGGTTCTGATTTGGAACACTGGCTTCTAAATCTGAATATTCGTGTTCTGAGAGTTTGGAAAGCTAGTGATCACACCACGTGTTCAGAAAAAAGGGGTTAGAGGTCATTAAAGTGTGACATCTCCGAATTTGCAATGATACTGTTATGTTCATAACTCGTTCACAGAGGAAGCGACAATAAAACTTGAAATATTCTGGTCAGCCGAGATAGAGGCTCTCCAGAGTTTACCGAAGGACGTCAACCTCGTGCAGACACTGGGCTGGAGCAACTCAGGTAAGTTTTTGGATTACTGCGTATCAGTGTTCGCGCGAAGGAACTGAGACAGGGAGGGATATCTAGGACCAGGAGAGATTTCCTATCAACATAATACATATCTTGGCTCAGGAATGAACTGCTATATGATCAAATGAGAGGGAACTACCCTCCCATTCATAGTTATTGACAGGGATTTTTCCAACCCCTCAACGCTAACACTGATGCGTGACTCATGCGTGACCATGTTAACAATTGATTGTAGAAGAGAGGAACTGGGGTAGGTAATAAAGCCAATAAACCCCAAAGAGGCGAAGGTTTAAGTATGCCTGGAATCCAAAACTAACTAAACAAATTAGCCTGATCAATCTTGCGTATTTGAAATGTGACATCGTATTTAGTTTGTGGTATTTGATCTATATTTGCTCGGCATTAGTAAGGCTTGGTGTTTCTCTCAATGAAAATGTAACTTCTGTTCATTCCTTTGCAGTGCCGAAGCGGCTACTGTTTGAATACATCAACGGCACGAACTTAGTGACGCACCTTACAGAGAACTTCAGCATGCATGAGGTACATCAATACGGTAATACAAAACGAAAACGGTTCGAAGTCCCAGAAACAGGAAAAGTTGAAAACCTGCCGAGATATGCCCTTGACGTCGCTAGAGGGTTGAAGTTCCTGCTTAGGAAAGGGGTAAGAAATTGACTTTGTCATGTCTCAGTTACATCACTCGCCTTGCATGCTGAATGTGGGCGGTTCGAGTTCCGGTCAATAATTTGAAGCCTTTCACCAGTCAACTCGGCAGTAAAATGGTAACTGTCCGCCTCAATATACCGTCGGCTGAAAACGATGCCCCTGTACCAGGCATCGATCCCGATGATCATTCAATTGAATGGATCACGGGTATATCCTCCTCCTTCATCCATGCCATAGCTCTAATTATGAGAGTATATCATTGCGTTATATCAAATCATGTTGAACACAGTGTGAATTTACTCATTCAAATAGTAATATGTATCCATAGATGATTCGGATCATGGTTCCATCAGGCGCTAATAAAGTTTCCATTTGAGGCACAATGAAATACTCGCACTCGTTCGTTTTATGCGATGTTGAAACTTGTATGCAATGTTGAATATAAACATGTATATAAACATTATACAATATACAGAAGTACTTGTCAAAAAAATTCTCAGGACAATCACTGAAAGATCAACCAATCGGTAATGAATCCTTCCCATTTATCTGGAACTGGTTGCTCGTTCTTTGTGCATTTCTGTCGTGCGTTTCATACACCATGTACTACTATTCTATACTGTACATCAAGATAGACACATTTGTTATGTAAGAACTGCAGAGATACCTGAAAAACTCGGACAAAAAATGAACAAAAGTTACAATCATATGTCTAACGCTACTACATTCACCTATATTTCTTGTTCAAATGTTCCATAGTTCATTCATCCTGGGATCCGTGCTCGTAAAGTCCTCGTTGATTTGAGCGGTAAATGTAAAATCTACGATTTCGTCTCAGTCGATAGAGC
>JAUOBX010536941.1:0-10042 GCA_032360705.1 Eupentacta quinquesemita
ACAAAAAAGTGCAGAGACTTCATACTTGGTACATGATCCCTATCGTTTTTAGTGTCGGTCCAAGGTCATCTGAGATCAACAGAGGTCAAAGTCTAAAAACCTTGTAAACAAGGTAACTAGTGAACGAAAAGATGCAGAGACTTTATACTCAGTATGTACGTTGGCCATATGGAGTACATGATCCCAATTGTTTTTATTGTCGGTCTTAGGTCATCTGGGGTCAACAGAGTTCAAAGTCTAAAAACCTTGTAAACACGGAACTAGTGAACGAAAAGGTGCAGAGACTTCATACCTGGTATGTAGGTTGGCCATATGGAGTACATGATCCCTATCGTTTTCGGGTCTTGTTAAAGGTCACATGGGGTCACTAGATGTCAAAGTCTAAAAACCTTGTTGACACGATAACTAGTGAACGAAAAGGTGCAGGGACTTCACACTTGGCATGTGGGTTGGCCATACTGATTTCCCCCTCCGCCCTGGTAAAATATCTCCATCATCTGCATACGCCAATGGTTGAAGGCCCACTGGAGAGATGCCATACTGAATTCATGGTAAATTCAATACGAGATGTTACCTATGCCATTCCATACATTCTGTCGGTCTAAGCCTTACCCCGGGTTGGCACACTGCTAAAATGAGCTACTTGAAGTCTCGAATTTTTTACTAAATTTTCGCCCGACTTGTTTGAGGCAAACAAAAGGCATGGAATCACTAAGCATCGTTGCGTTCTTGTTATTCTTATGATGTACATCCTTATTCAAGGAGATGCTACTTTTTAAGCTACAAGTATTATTTGAACCTGCTTGTGGTTTAATGCGAAACTAGTCGATTATTAGTTATTTCCCAATAGCTAAAATACTACCCCCAAGTTCAGGAGATGCCATTCTGAACTGAATTCATAGTTATCTGCCAACATTATTGTTTCCACCCTGGCCCTTCTGTATTTTACTGGCGATGACTAATTTGTTCCATGTTCAGTATTCACATTATTCGCATGTCATATGTCGAATCATGTGAACTTGATAATATTAGTTCATGTATTGGTATTATATTATATCTAGGCCATGTTGACCTAGATCGCCCCAAGTAGTGACCTTGAGTTACTGCTATTACTATGATATTGATATCGAACACTTGCCCTATTCATTAGGTTGGTTATTTTTTTAGTGAAAACATAGGTCAAATATTTATTGGTTCGTTGCGTTTTAGAATTGTATTTCCTCCCTATCAATTGAGTAGTTGACCCAATTAATTAATTACACATTCCATAACAAGATCTGTTGCAAGAGGCACACAGCTGGGAAGTTCTGCAAAAGTACAAGTTAATATTTTGGGGGGATCTCTGATTCATCCAGCTCATACCACTGTATACGATTGTGTCCTAAGGCGATCTACCCTGTGAGACTACTGGTCGGGGATCACCCAACCTAACCCGACTACCCGAGGCTACCGGTGGGCGCGTGGAGCAGTGATGACTGGCTGCCATCGCTACTGAGAGCGGGGCCATCTCTCGACTGGGATTAGCCGATGGTCGATGACCGACCCGTCCGGCAATACTGCCTACCGGGAACTGCTAGTTATGGTATACTGCAGTAGCAGGTTGGGGTAATGTAGCCCTATGCCTAAACATTAACTTTATTCTACGAGGCGGTCAACCTTCGGAGCAGCTCTCGGGAAAGACGTGGCGCTCTGATGTGGATGTATTCTACGTACAGCGGGAAGAACTATGAGTGAGCTGTTACGGTATTAACGGTGTTTAGGACACTACCCCGTATATGGATCAATAATTTATTGATGCTGCCCATTTTGTACTATATGTATGCATGTCGATACAAGTCTGTGGTCTGCCGTGACTGAGCGCATACCAATATTCTTTATCCATTATTACAGTTTAAATGGTGCTTATTATTCTTGTTGTTATATGCCAGCTACGCCTCGTTAAGGGTCATTCAAGCACCCCGAACCCCCGCTGCTTTATAATCAATTTATGTGTTGTGAAGCAGCGTTACAAATTTGGCGCACAACTGTTTGAGGCTGGACTAGCATTTTCATATGAAATGCTGAAGTGGATAACTAGGGAGAAATGCTAAGTTGTATGCAGCAATTGCTTTTCTATAGTTTTTGTACAGGTGTGTGCTTTTTCATACTTTTCAGAATAACAAACAATTAGAAGAATTCCCCCGAACAGCATGGAAAGACTCTGGACGACCTTCCAACGGGAGACGTACCGAAAGCGGTCACCAAGGAGAGTGTCCCGGGATTGAGAACGAGGCCAAAGGCGGCGATCATGGGGGACGACGGGGAGACGCCGTCCCCTCCAATATGTTGGATGGGGAGGTGCAGTTCCCCCCCCCCCCTAATATTCGAGCTCAACTGATTATTTTCCCATTGCACATTCGAAAATAACGATAGATGTTATGACCAAAGTGATGGAATGGAGTAATTATGGCTTTTGCTGCATATCTTGCCAGCAATGAGCAGCAATTTAGGGTCATACATGTCATTTGATAGTTGAAAACATGCCAAGATTCGTGTTTCGCATGCATACGGTATTAGGATATCCCTTCTTTTTTCGTATTCATCACAAACAAATTATGTGGGCACATGGTTGTTGTAAATTTCAGGCAAACCGTTTACATTTCGTTGGTGTAGAATGCATGCTTGATATGGACATTGACTTGGTTGGTTCGTTGTGCTCATGACGGTCCGTAATCATTTTGGTGCAAGGTGTTGGGTGTTGGCATTCTCTTCTGAAATGGACACATCCTTTGTTATCGATTGCCGGATCGAGTATAGAAGGGAACCATATGCAGGAAGACGTTGGCATACTGCATGCATGCTCATGAAGAGAAATTCGTGTACACTTTCCGGTGAAAATAGGCTACAGTTAGTAACTGAATTGAAAAGAGTGGGCCAGATTGTTTGTTTAAAAATCGCGCGCTACGAGCGCAATACATGTTTTGAGGATTCAGCTCCATTTTCTTTCGACAGTCTATATTGCAAGGTCTGAATGTTGTGCACAATTTTTCTCCTGGAATAGCCTAATCTATCAATGGAAAAGTGTGGCACGTGATGGGCATTTAATTACCTGGGAGGCAGAGGCAGTGATTTTTTGACAAGAATGGCAGATACGAGTGAAATATTCCAGAAAATGTCTGGAAAATGCTCGTGATAGCCTGAGGTCGGGACAATTGTCACGATGAGATGAACGGAATGTATATGAGATTAAGTGAGGGGAATGGAATCTAGGGAGATAAACCAGGAAGATTCATAATGATCCTTTTATTATCCAATCTGACCTGATGTGTGCTGTGATCACAAAGAATAGAAAAAAATTGGCTGATCACATTCGCAGTGTCATGGAACCCATCACAACCAAACACATATAGCTGAGAACACTCTTTAGGAGCAATCTGCTGCCATCTAAGGGGTTGGAAATCGAATATTCTTTCTGTTCGCGTCGTTACAAGCGGCTGCGCACTTTCTCAGGTAAGTCCCTCCTCACTAACGGTGAACTCATCTTTCTTAGCTGGGTCCAGCATGGGAGCTGTGCGCGCGAGACATATCAGGAGGCGGAGGAAGCGCCCTCAGAAATCCTGGCGAGACTTGAGGAAGCCCTGGATGTAGCTATCCAATTTGGTGGCGTCCTCGCGACAGATGTCTATAAGATGATACTCAACCAGTTCATCCGAGGCTGCATCCACAGCGAGGGTCTGGTTAGCACTATACAACTGCGGCAGCGACGCAGCTCCCCGCCAGGGATGGTGACACTTCTCCGGGAAGTCCGGGTCGAAGAGGCTGAAGAGGAGGCCCGATCCCGACGGAGGAACCAGGGAAGCGGCAAGAAAGCCCACAGCAAGAGGCTCGAACTGAAAGGGGGTAAAAACTCACGGCACAACTGCAAGTTATGCCACGTCCTCCCGTCAGCGCAACCCCCACTGGCTCAATTCCACCTAGTCAGCCTGCAGCCTCTTTCCAGCCACAACCAGGCATGGCCAACCTCATATCGACTATTGAGGAACTTAGAGTGGGCCTGGTCACGGTTGCAGCAGAATTCTACAACTGTGGGGAGGAAGGGCACATGATTCGGGAGTGCAAAAATGCGAGGAATGCGGAACTGGTCCAGCAGCGGCTGGTGTAGTGTTTCCAGCAGAGGTCCAAGTCTGGAAATTTCGTTAACACGATCAGTCCAGAATGATTAGTCCGATCAGGTTGGATTCTGGTATGTAGCTTCGTTATGGCGAGCACAGGAACCCCATTGTTTATAGTGAAGACTGTGGGTCATTTTAGGGAAGAATTGAGAAGACTGTGTGTCATTATGAGGGGAAATTAGGAAGTGTGAAAATTCGATATTTTGGCTGACGGATTTTGGCTTGTTAACACGATAACTCGACCCCACTCGTTAGATCAAGCTCATACTTGGTATGTATGTTCCCCGTGATGAGTACATGGTCCCTATTGTTTGGGGTTACGTCAGAAGACATCTGAGGTCAACAGAAGTTAAAGTCTGGGAATCTTGTTAACAGGATAAGTCCAGAATACTTGGTTCGATCAGGCTAGATTATGGTATATAGTTTTGTTATGGCGAGCACAGGAACCCCATTGCTTATGGTGAAGACTGTGGGTCATTTTAGAGACAAATTGGAACATTCGGAAAAATCAATATTTTGGCCGATGTTGGCTTGTTAACACGATAACTCTTAACCCTATTCGAATGGAACAAGCTCATACGTGGTATGTGTAGTCCCCATGTTGAGTACATGGTCCCTATGTTTTCGGGTGAGGTCAGCGATCATATTAGGTCAACATAGGTCAACGTTTGAAAATCTAGTTAAAGTCTGGAGATCTCGTTAACACGACGAGTCCAGGATGATTAGTCCGATCAGGTTGGATTATGGTATGTAGCTTTGTTATGGCGAGCACAGGAACCCCATTGTTTATAGTGAAGACTGATGGTCATTTTAGGGAAGAATTGAGAAGTGTGACAAATCGGAATTTTGGCTGATTTTGGCTTGTTAACACGATAACTCGACCCCACTTGGATAGAGCAAGCTCATACTTAGTATGTGTATTTCCCATGATGAGTAGGCTACATAGTCCCTATTGTTTTGGGTTACGTCAGGAGTCATCTGAGATCAACAGAGGTCAAGGTCTGACAATTTCGTTAACACGATAAGTCCAGAATGATTACGGTAGTCCGATCAGGCTGGATTTTGCTGGATATTTCGCAGTGTTGTAGTCGAAGCCGCACCTTCCAAGGCCGACGCCACCCCCTTCGAGGCCGAGGCATCAGCCTCAAAGCCGAGGCCGAGGCCGCACCATACGAGGCCGAGGCCGGGTCACTTATTATATCAGAGAACAAATATCAGAGCATAATAAGTACCACATGGTATTATTGCTGGAGCCCAGGATCCGTACTTCATGCCCACAGGCGTTGAGGCAATGGGGATAAGATTGAGATACCTTGCCATTGGTGAGCTTGTGAATCAGAATAGGTAGGCTAAACCTAGCATGGAGGTCATTCCAACGTCAGTCGCATCAGTCCCATTTTACGTCACGTAGCATGAGATTGTACATAATAACAGATATGTGTGTATGGACTTTGGAGGACTTGGGGTCTGCGATATCGGTACCGTATACCGTGTGTGGATGACTGACTGATTGTATGCGCTGCACTGCACCTATGAATTCAGCTAATCTACCCTCTCTGGCCGCATGCAAGGTAATTTGAGCATGACACTTTCATGTTTCCATTATCTCTATGCGATAGTTGAAGTGAATGACCTCACAGACTGGAATTGCCCGGCCTCGGACCGGCCTCGACCACCAGCCTCGACCGCACCCTCCGAGGCCGAGGCCACCACAATCCGGCCTCGAGGCCGAGGCCGGCCTCGAGTCATTCAACACTGATATTCCGAGCAATAAATAATAATAATAAAAAAGATGAGCAACATTTATATAGCGCCTAAGACAGTAGAATGATGAATATAAGTGAGAGGAGAAAATATAGAGCAGCTAATGAAAAATACAAGAAGGCAGTAGTAAAACGACTGAAAACATACAAAGAGTTAACACCCGAAACGAAAGCAGATACTTCCTAACAGTTTCACACCAGCATTAAAAAACAGTCTCGGTCTTGAACTCGAGACCGAGACCGGCAATTCAGGGAAAGTCCGAGACCGAGACCGATCTCGACTACAACACTGTCATTGAAGGGACTAGTATTTTGCCATGTAGGCAGTGTAGGCGTGACCGGCGATTGGCACCCGGACAATTCCCACTCAGCAAAATTGCTTCTTACGGTTATACCGTTATAGGGTCTAAAGTTAGGGTTTCGTTTTGGGTGGCAATTGTCCCGGCCGTATTGGAGTTGTCCGGCAACCAGTGCAGGATACAGTTCAGCTTCATACATCACTATGCTGGCCGCATGCTGCTCGAATAATTTTGTAGATATGATATATAACACCACTCGAAGATCATGACCGAGTCAGTGACTCGAGATAAAGTGCACATGACACAGACTCGAACACTGATCCATCGAATGCAGCGAATTGTTCCTCAGTGATGCAACAAGTTCCTGTATGACGAATCGTTATGTATTGAATATCGAGGAAATCGATGACTCACTTTTTTTCACTTCGTCACCTTTTTCAAAGTGTTGTGTACTTTTGATATACGCTCGCATACACTTGATATCATAAACCTTCAGCTCAGCGATCATAGTTGCATGGACTATGTGCTTGGCTCTAAGAACAAAGGCGCTGATTGCGAATTGGCCACCGAAGTCTCGAGAGTATAATTGTGACTACGAGTATTTTTCAAGTGCGAATATTCGCACTTGTATATAACTCCACACATGATTGAATGCCTGGTGAATGATTACCCCCAAAATCTCTGTAGTTCGCAAAGGTGTAAAATATGCTAATTTACGAATATATAACTGCTGATAGAGCTGAATCCCCACGATTTCGCCTAATAAAAAACACCCGAGGAGAACTTGAAAGTCATCAAATACACCTGGAATTAGATCAACAGGGTGACTCAATTTTCGGTGGTATCACCCAAAATGATGGGAGTAGTTCAGGCCCTGCTATGTGCATTTCATAATTAGTTTTGTCATCTTGAATACATGCAAAACTAGACATGTGCAGGCGGTAAACCGCCCACGTGTGATATCCCCGGAATAATTGTGAATATTTACTTTCTATGATCTGACAAATAGCACAAACCATGTCTGGTTGACCTCTGATGACCTTGAAATGATCCTCGTGGTGTTCAGCACCATTTAGTCCATACCCACTAAGTTTCATGAAGATCTAATGAACTTTAAATATCTTCGCAAAAAACCTGAAAATAAAGGGGCAGCAGTCATGTGGCAACGCCGACTTCCGAACCCATGCAAGATTTTACTGGGGCGGACAAGTGGACGAATTCTCAAACCAATCGGACCAAGCATTAGTGAGTTATCGCGCTAACAACTAAAGTTTCTGGCCGCACAAAATAGAGGGCAGCTGTTATGTGGCAATGCTCACTTTCGAACCCATCCGATATGTTATCAGGCGAACATGTGTACCAAGTTTCGAATGAATCCGACGAAGCGTTAGAGAGTTATTGCGCTAACGTCTAAAGTTTCCGGCGGCGGCGTCGGCTACACCCCCAAAACGATAATATCCCCAGACGCTGAAACGCGTCCCGGGGATATAATAACCGGATCCAATAAAGTGATGGATTCTTCTCACTTCACTCCAGTGAGGCCTGGACACTCACGGTTTTGCTGATGCGTATATTGGATTTCTTCCTGACTATATTGCTCCATCTCATCCCTGAGAGGATACCTCTAGCAGGACCGTCACCGACTGTGTGTCCGATGCCATTGTGCTTGGGCATGTCTCGGAAGGGTGAAGGAGGGTGAAGGTCAGTTTGTGATTCGTGACTGCCCTTTCTCGAGAATATGGCGCGCCTTCCGGTGGACGATCCTCTTCATCGTGCTATGGCTGCACGGTGGCTATCGGGATGGGGCCGCGGGATGGGGACGGCCTCGTCACTCTTAGTTAGTACTGCATGGACTGTTAGGTGACTTCCGGACATACGCCCCAATGAGCGATCAAGTGACTCGATCAGAGGTGTATTAGCATTGCTCGGTTCCGATCCCTGACCAGTATAAAATTCCGTATTGTTTAGTAACTTATACCCCCATATTCAACATTCAATCTTTTCCATGTATTGGCCCACGTCTTTGGTATAACATTACCGAGTATATTAGAGATGCTAGGTCCCCTAATGTTTTTCGTGGGTATTTTCAGCAAGTTGTTGTAAAGTGCCTTTGACTGAGCGCTATATAAGCACCAGTTATTATCGATATTAATATTATCATTATCATTCATGTATTTTCATGAAGAGGTTCAAAATATGTCCACAATTTTCAGAACCGACCCCGACAGGAACAAAGAGAACCTTGGAGTACAAAACTTATTTTGGTTTTGGGAACTATCAATCAGATTGATTTGCCATGGGTCCATGGAGCAACTGAAGAGTCATCGAGAAAACTGTGGCCGTGCTGGTCGTGGATAAACACCGCCAATAACTCGCCTCCTCGACGAGTGCTCAAAGGATATATAGGCAGAGGTGTAACCAATACCAACCAGCTCCAAGGACCGCAATTTGACGCCCCCGTCCGACGCCCCCGTCCGACGCCCCCGTCCGACGGACGACCAGTGAACCACAGGATCGGACCACTTTCTCAAACCCCTCAAGTCCAATCACGGTCTCAATTCTCGAGTCTAAGTTACAGTGATCGCTCCTTTGCTGCAATTGCCCCACGTCTGTATACCCGTCTGCCTCACAATGTACGTTTTGCTACTTCTTCAAAATATTTCAAATCACTGTTGAAGACCTATTACTTTCCCTTTCTCTGACTGTGTTCTCTGTAAATCGCTTAGAGCCTCTTTAGAAAAGGCGCTATATAAATAGGTGACTGTTATGTTATGTTATGTTATGTTACTGCGTACAACGTTGACCCGAAAAAACAAAACTCTCAATCCAATGCACCACAGCAGAACCTGGACACCAAGACCTCGCCAAGTTGCAATATTACCTGACCGTTTTCTCTGATTTGTGGGGTTTTCCACACACATCGGCAATACGGGCCATGATTGATGACTTGCCCGAGCCTGGGGCTCCTACCAGCATGTGGATTGGGCTGCGGTGCCGTAGGCCGAATGTGATCTGGACCAAAAAGAGAGTTAGAGCCGTTATATTACAGCTTTTTCTTTGTCAATTAATAGTTCAATCGCTCAATAGGTATATATTTTGGTTCATGTAATGGACAGAACGCGTTGTTAGCCTCTCTTTATATGTGTTCGTGACGCTCCGAGTGTGCTTAGACACGAAGAAGGGAGTGCTGTTCTCAATTACTGTTCTGCCACCTTGTTCTCGACTGGTTACGAACATTAGGACAAAGTTATCGTACGCGTCGATCGCGCAAAAACGAGTTTGCGAGCTGTTTTTTCTCTCGAAAATCTAACACCACATTGGGAGGTGAAATAGCAACCGATGTGTGATGAATGAAATCTCAGTTGTTACTGATCGTGCTATGGGTATCGGGTGGAAATAGTGAGAACAAACAATGCGAACGAACAGTACAGGCTCGAGGACGGAAAATATCGGGAACATATTTGCAAGATACACTAGTACTTTCCATGTGCACATTCAGGCCTATGTTCTGTTTCTGTTAACAACTAAATGTTCAATTTCAGGAGAACATTTAGAACTAGTTAATACGACCTAAAAAACAGATGTGAGGCATTAATTGGTGTGAAAATAAACCTTTGTGCACAATTTGCACATGCGGTACGGCGGCCTAACGTATAATGCTAGCCATGTCAAGGCATCCGAACTGTCACGTGGGGTCAGGAGAGAGTAAGAAGTGAAAACTTGGAAGCTGCGTAACTCAAACTATAGAGAATGGACGTCACGATATTCAACCCGAGTCCCTCTTTGTTGTGTCTTCGTACTTCGAGATTTTTATGCTTCTGATGGCGGC
>JAUOBX010537052.1:0-10042 GCA_032360705.1 Eupentacta quinquesemita
TATAAAAATCAGACTCCACACAAAGCATAACAGACAAATTTGTATAATCAATCCTCTCTGGTGAATGAGACATTCACAAGATAATTGTCTGCCACATAGGATAATGCGTCATTTCTCAATGAATTTGATAATGTATATTATACTTTTGGTATCGTACAATGTCTGTGGACGTTGTTAACTCTTTACCTACCAGGCAGGACTAGCCAGGCAAGGCTCACGCACTACAATGGCCGGTAACTCGCTTGAGGTCGCTCCTACGGTTGACAATTCAATGGCGGTTGACAATTCAATGGCGGTTGACAATTCAATGGCGGCTGTCATGCCCGCTGCCCCCGTAACCACTAGGCCCGAATCTCGGGCTACTACTTCAGTTTCGAGCGGCGCGTGACACCGACAAGAGCCTCTGTAGCCTATATTATAAATCGGGCAGTATAGAGCTAACGATCGGGACTGAAATTTTCCGACAATGGTAGGCAAAGGGTTAGGAAACTCATACACTACATTGCTCTAGTTTGTACAAATAATGAGAGTGATACCCCGAGGATAAAATGCTTTCTATTTAAACAGATATGGAGATGATAGACGTGCATCGGATGGCGTGCCATGCCACTAGCAGCTCTTGTGCTTTATTTTATGTGCGTTCCTCTACAAATATCTTATCGCTATTTAGAAGAATTTATTCAGGAATAACAAAATGGTCATTCATGAACACACGAAGGTAGCATTATATTGTATCCATTGTATGCGTCAAACACACTGAAACTTGGTCACATTGTAACGAAATGGATGGTCGTGACTGTATATTATTCAATTGGGGCAAGTGAATGAATTGGTTAGTAAACTGAATAACTCTGTTCATTCTAGGTACTCAGCCTTATCGAGCTGCCAGAGACTAAACTCGAATTAAGAATGTGCAGTTTTTATATGGTCATTGGATAACCACATGGAGGGTCCGATTGCAATACTCGTGTTACGATAATCCACGGTTTAAGCTACATATACCTAACATATTATCCCCATTAGTCATATTGCATAAGAGACTACTATTCCTATGTATTTAATTTGGTATGTAACACTTCGGAATGCATACCGCCAGTTCTCCGGAATGATACACTCAATCAATGAGTGATTAGATTTGTGTAAATTTCAGCGACCGATCGCATTGTCACGTTTTTATCAAGACTGAGGAAGATTTCATCGTATGCTATGGATAGATTAGAATAAAATATCAAAATACATAATAATTTTACTACAAAGTTGTGTAAGTACTACTAGTAACAGACAGATGCAATGAAGTGTTCAAATAATTATGTATAACAATGTCGGTTCGTTCTATGTATTCTGTACATGACCTCACTGGGTCCTAACTATGCTGCAAGACGTACAAATAAATAATATTTCAAACAATAACAGTTCAACACCACGTATTAGGCGCTGGCCGACTATTATGAAAACCTGCATTTGGTGAATCATTTCATCTATGGTTTAGGAAAACATAACATAGGCTATGTGAATTCATTCATATGATTGTAGTGGACCATGAATGATCCAGTCCAACTACCGCAGCAGTAACTCTAGCCTGGACTTTAAGGGCAGCACCCCTTTCCGACTACGAACGACCCAGAATTCCAGGTAATAGAATTGGCAAGAAGGTATTTTCCTGTATCATTATGACGACAGTCGTACAATATGAATGATGACGATTTCTTCATGTGCAGGCGCGGACCTGGTGAGCCCTTAATTAAGAGCATATCCGTCTATTATCATGATGAATGGCTATGTTAAGGATGTAGCCTATTGTATGAATCATAAAATCATCTAAAAAGTTCGCAGGATTTGTCCTTTAGGCAGTGAAAGTGAACGTATATCGGATGACACTCTCCCTACACCGTTCAGAGATTTGGAGTAATTTGACACCATTGAATACAACGGGATGAGTATCCCAGGGCTCAGTGCTGTATTAAGGCAGAACCTCCTCTCATAACTATTTTGAGGCCTAGCTGTACACGTGATTGCGATTTCCAGTTTACAATGCAGTCTCCACAAATTACAACATGTTCAAGAGACACAGACAAGTCACTGGCAAGAAAAAATGAAGTCTGACCTATGTTCAAGTGTATACATTATTTGGACGACCACTTTTAACATGACATTTAATCTTAGTCAAGAAAACATTTCAGTAATCTTATCTAGAAGTTCAAATAAGAATTTTTGCGATGTTACAATATTCGTTATGAGCGGTGTCATATCCAGTCCAAAATTTTAAAACCGGATTTTTTTCACTCTGAAACGGTTCCACTTCTTCTGTACGCATAGAATATTTCATGCAACATGTCCATGTACGTATATGCTATGTAAGGAAATTTGCTTGTAGTAAATTTGCTGGAAGGTCTTATGAACTAATTTTATTTTTCGTTCGCCACCCACCCACATTTTCGTCCCTCAATACGTTCCGCCGGGCCGAGATTCTCCAATGGTCATATATTTCCCAGGAGGCAAAGCAAGTTTTGTAGACATGGAATGTTGTAAAAGGTCGGTGGATATTGACGTGTTCAGTTGATCACCCTGATCAACTTCTATGTGGACTACTCTGGAAATATGCTGCTGAAAACCAAATGGCGGCCATTTTCCGAAATGGACGCCATGTGTAACTTGTCATGATTTAGGAATATTATTGTCAGGAAATGCTCAATTACCATGTGCATGGAACCAAATTACAGGGAAAGGAATTCTCTACATCTCGATCTTGATCTTCATAGTATTTAATAGCTAGTAATGCAATTTTGACTGATTTTTCCTGAAAATATTGATAGTATTGCGATTAATAATTCCTCTATCTGGAAAAAGTATACAATGTGATCAGACCAAACTTTCTAAAAATATGTCCATAAATATAAGCAATGATATGGCAAGATACCAAGATGATGACTACTTTTCTAAAAGATCCTACAGAACTAAGGAAATTTGCAATCAGATATCCCCTGAAACACAACACGATAAGCCTAACATATTCATACAGTGTAATTGCTATAAGCTTAGGCCATAGCCTATGCTGTACTGCACTTGGTACCTATGAACTAGTGGCCAACAAAATATTCAAACATGAGATATCCAGCGATACAAACTATGTGAATGCTGATTGTGGATCCACTTTAGGCTAGGATTTGTTGTTGTTACAGAGTGTGGTGTAGCAGAGAGCAAGGGGGGCTCTGGTGTGGGCGCTGGTCATTCATTATTGGGAATCACTATTTTTCGCATTAAAGTTTGCAAAGAACACCCACTCCTCATGTGTAAGGTATCAAATCGAAGAGAATGTCATTCTCCATAAGGTCATGTCACATAGAGTGTGCCTCTCGTCAATTTTCCTGTCAATGTTGAGTCAGGATGTGGATTCTCACCTAATTTTCAGAGATATGGAATGCACTAGAATACATGGGCCTAAACAGTAGGCCTACTCCTGCATATTTTCTAATCATGTTCAGAAATGTTGGCAGTTTCTCTTGGTTGAACCGATGAAAGCGTTGTAAGCGAGGTTCGTTTGGTTTTCGATGGACTACAGGTAATAACGATGAACACCTCTATATGATGTCAGCATCTTCGCGTGGGGGTCTTATGACCTTATTTCAAAAATATTTGTTCGCAACACAGACATGTTCTGCCAAGATTCTCCAACGGTTATAGCGTCTGAGCAAAAACTGTTTGGGTGTCCATGAACAACAGTAAGGCCCTATTAACAATACACACCTCCATAGTATGTCGGTATCCCCGCTTGAAGGTCTTATGACTAATAAAAATAAGTGAGCCTCAGCGGATTCTGCTAAGAATCCAATTTCATTGAAGGCTAGTTTCCTGAGTTGAACTGGGGTGAAAGCGCTGTAAACATGTTATTAACTATAAATCCTGGGAACAGTGTTCGCTCGATGTCATCACCGTAACTACCAGCAGTAACTGTCGAAACCAATCCACGGCCAATCACGAAAGAGCTCAGAACTATGTTTCTTTTCAAACTGATGAGCCTTTTAGCACGTTGATGATGAAACTAATTATACCTGGACACTGCAAGAACACCTTGTGAACTTCCATTGCTCCACCTGATATACAGATATTAACAATGTCAAGGCAGTACAATTGGTGTGCTATTCACATTAAATTGTTAATTTGATTGGTTGCTCCTTCTTCTCTATCTTTGTTTTCACCTTCAGAAGTTTCAAAACTGGTTGCCCTTCCGTAGATCGACGTAAAGACAGCATCAATATCACTGACAGTAACCTCCAGCACAATCATGAATCCTCTTCGGATCACTTCAAACGATACTCAGAACAAAGAAGACCAGACCTGGAGCAGAAGCAGGTAATCGACGAGCTGTCGGATCTGAATGTACCACCGAATGTTATTTATAAAGGCTTCGTATGGCTTCGTATAAGCATCTTCGTGTCAAAGAGATCCAGTACTTGAGACAAAGGGGCCATCCGAGTAGTGATTGGAATGAGGTACTTGAGGTTCTGGGAACATTATGCTCTGAGGATGATGACACCGTCAGCATAGCAGCTGATGACCATGATATCATCAAGTGCATCTGGTGGTAGAGCGCATCACGAAGGAAACTCTCCAGAAGTGTCCTGAAGTCATGCATGTCGACGGGACCTACCGTGTCAACAACCGCAGAATGCCACTTCATGTTGCAATGGTTGAAGATGGCTACGAAAAGGTGTCAGCCGTAGCATAAGGTCTGCTAGCTGTCGAGCAGAGAGACGCTGTGCACTTCTTTCTCAGGACTCTGCTGGATGCTCGTCCTACCATGAGCACTGACACTAAGTGTTCCATAGTAGACAAAGACTCCCCTCAGATCGCAGTCATACAAACTCTATTCCCTAAATCCAGTGTCGAGCTTTGTAGATTCCATGTTCTGAAGATAATTCGACAAGAGACATCCAAGATAAACCTTCCTGAGAAAAATGAGGACGACACCCAGCAATGCCTGAGGTCAATGTTATACGCCAACACAGAGAAGTTGTTCGAGCAGGAGTACACTTAACTGTTTAAACAGATTGCACCAGCCATGCAGTCTCATCAACTACTTTGAGGTGTGACTGGGAACTGGGATAACTGTTGACCAATGTTGGCAGCATACATCACCAATATGTATGCAAACCTCAGCTTGAAGACGGACAATAGAATAGAACGCGACAATCAAGAACTGAAGAAGACCCTAAATCGCCACATCACTCTAACGGAATGTCTGCGAAGAATCCTCAAGTGCCGCACCCTGTGCCTATCCAGAGAGAATAATGAGAAGTTCGTAACCAAGATGTATCACTCCTACAATGAGCTTGACGAAGACGGAATTGCGAAGACCACACCATATGCCTCCATTCAGCAATGCAGGAGAGCTAAGAAGATGAAAGAAGAAGTCACGGAGATAGGCACCGCGAAATCTCATGAAAACAAACTAAATGTGAATCCAACACCCAATTCATATGTCGAATTACCATGGTCGTGAAAGAACGTGATTGAGAGGAGTGAGCTAAACATGCTTCTAACACAAGATACTGTCAGACAGAAAATGTGTAAAATTGGTAGAATGCACACCGCGTGTGCCAGTGCACACAGTAAATGCGTACTGGATAGACTGATGGAAGTCATACCGCGGGTACTATCAAGGAAATGGGATTTTATTTCTCCAAATTTTAGTTGACTCACGACTATCTGGGTAATGCGTGATGTTTTCTTGTATTCTGTTAGCACAGAACACTAGACATGTGCAGGCGGGTGCGCCGTCCACGTGTATTCCCATGCATTAATCACGGATATTGACCTCTGATGATTAGAAAAATCACACAAACCATATCGACTTTACCTCCAATGACTTTGAAATGACCATAACGTTTTCCGGCACCAACTGTAAACCACATCCACCAAGTTCCGTTCGAATCCGACGAAGCTAGAAAAATCGCATAAATGACGCAAGCTCGACCTTTGGTGACCTTGAAATGGCCGTCATGTCTTTTCGGCACTAACTGTAGTCCACACCGACGGAGTGTTATGTGGATCGGACGAATTGATATTCTCGCTTGAAACCTGAAAAGGAGAGGGCAGCGGTCGTGCTGCACCACCCACTCCCGAACACATCCATGATTCCACAAAGGCAGACATGTGTACCATGTTTCCGATCAATCGGATATAGCATTAGAGAGTTAAGGTACCAATTTATGGGGCCAAGGATATTCATGATGAATACGTGTATGAGTTTCTTATGAGACATTTGTATCATCAAACTATCGCAGGCGCTATTGTTTTATATCACGTGGATAATGTATGTACATATTTTGATAATACGGTGGTGATAATGATCTGTTTGTTATATTCTCTTTTCCAGGAACTCGACAAACTCCCTTCTTTAGAGACTATGTGTCATGTGACTACACGTCAGGAGGTCTGGGAGTGTGTGGTAGATCCATGGGATGATGAAGAAGATATTCGAGGAACGTTTATTATTATTGCCCGAGAATATATTTGAGAGGGTGGTAACTGCTAGAAACTAAGAAGACAAGACTCTTGCAGGGCCGAAGAAGGTTGCGCAAAATTCGCTTGGCGGTTGCGGTTCTGATAATTTCCGACACAGCCAAAAAGAAGCTGAGAAGAGCTGCCTTCAACTCCATAAGAAGCTTGGTCGTCGATCGTCTGGATTCCATCACGGGGATGAATTTTACAAAAGCATAACGACTGCCATATGGCGCTGCTGCGTACCAACGCACATGCAGTGTTAATCATAAATTCAAATTTGCCTGCTATTCAATCATATAATTTTGTTAATCAACTGATCAATAAAATGCCCGCGGCAGCTACGTATCAAATGGAATTTGTCGATGCGAGGATGAACCAAATCAGAAATCTGATTTGAAATGTTTGTGTGTTAATATGGCAAACCCTGCTGCAAACATATTTGTTAATTTATATAGTCTAGCGAACAGCTCACATTGATATATTTGACGTACACGCTCCTGATTGAATATTGCAACTTTCCATAGTCATTATCGTCACTGTTAAAGTCGTTGATTGATTTGTCGAGCTTCTAAGCACGTACATGCTACCTCTCCATTACATATTTTGCACTCACCTGGCAAAAAATCGACAAATGAATTACATTCAGTCAGTCAGTGCGATGCATACAGATGTATTAATCATACAGCTGTGGAATACCTGTTGACATGTATATCGCCCTACACCCCAGCTAGGCCCGGACATTCGATAGACCATGCGAAATACTCGTAAATGAGCATTCAATAACATTGAGACACATAAACAGGGATCGTAGGAAATTCGGACGAGAATGGCACCTCAATATGTAAAAAACAAAAACAAATATGTTTGTGATGAGAAGTGATCGGGAACTATTACCTCAATGGAATATACAGTAGCCTATATACTTAAGTAAGAGATTTATATAACAACAATTCTCCATAAAAATGATATCATGAACTTCTTCGGTTAATTACATTTGCAGTCATGAAACCCATGCTTCACAACCAAATACATATAGCTGAAAACATTATCTAGGAGAAACCACGCATTCCAATTTCACGCTACGCGCCAACCTTCGCTCAGATGGTATTGTTGATGTCATTCAGGCCCAATTGTTTTTGACCTTTTCCAAGGCATCCAAATGGCCATTTCCTCGATAACATAAAATTAAATATGTTCTGCTCATCGCAAGTCATTTTATTGTGTACAAAAAAACGTGTCCGCACCTATATTCAATCCCAGAGTGAAGCTTTGACCGTGATATAATAGTCCCCTGTACGTATATACTACCCGTTATACCGCTACAGATTTCAATAATGACTGATAGGAACGCGGGAATATTCAGTGGCCTCTGGTTAGAAGGTAACTCGTCACAAATATATTGAATCAGTAGTACTTTAGGCATATTAAACGGTTAAACCCGGGATTAAGAAGGGGGTGTGTGTCAGTCGGCGTGACGTGACATACTTCGGATCGGTTATCTGGAGTAGGAGAATTCTCCGGGAGATGAGGCTCAATTTCAGTATGCTGACTGCCTATGTTCTCTTTGTTTCTATTTTCTTCACGGATGTCTGGTCTGGTCTTTCCCTTCTCCTCTTCTCCTCATCAAATCAAATGTTGTTCTTCAGCCAGAATGGTCACTCTTCCTGGCAGTTTCGGTGTATTCTGCAAGATCATCTACTCTATGAATCCTCGAATACCATTATGAGTTTTGCCCTAAATTTCCACTGACTCCAGAGGTCAGGGTCTGCCCCAAATACCATACCTTCTATACTAGACGTGGGTTCATCTAATCAAATGACAGTGGAGGAGTGTATTATTTATAAATGAACTCTGGGGTTTCAGTTGATCATAAATCAGAGTGCAGCTCTGAATCGAGGCTGGAAGACTCACTCTACGAAAACAAGGAGGTATGGGGTGACTGGGGCAGTTCCTCATAATGCATCAGGCACAACATGTCTGCAAGGTTGCTCCAGCCGTGCGCATCTCAGGAGATGGTCCTAGAATCGCCATACAGTGACCAGTTAAAGTCTTCGTATATGTTCAAGAATTCCCATTCTGACAGTGGCCAGTTGAAGACCTCAGTATATCGAGGAATTTCCATTCTGTCCAACGAGAATTAGCACCAAGCGGAAGTTCGTCTGAAGAAAATTGATATCCTCACGGAGCCTCAATAGAGTTCATAAATATATATGACTATATGCAGGCGTGGACATGCATGCGGCCATGTCGGACGGGTACCTATTTGGCTGGGAGGCTTGGCACCGAGCGGTGCCTGGCATCAAGCGAGCCTCATAGCTTGACAGTGGGTGCTCGGAACCTTGGCTGTTACGCTCTGCTGCGCCCCTTATAACGTCTCGAATACACGTGTTTTCTGGCTCATGTTGGCGTAGGATTCTGTGGAAGCGCGAGCAGGGCTCTGGTCGTGCTATTCCTTAGTCGGGTATCCGTCAGTCTGTTAATACGCGGAAATATTCCGTGAATGCTTTTGCTGGGCTGAGTTGGGTGCCTGAACCCAACACAGCAGCCTTGCCGGTACCTTTTCAACTGTGACGATTGGTTCCCGTGAACTTCGAAATTCGGTAGTATGCTTCTGGAAACGTTAATGTAGAAACTTGGGTGCCACGCTCAGCTGACATAGGGCTCGCTCGGTGTTGGCGTTGTCGGTCGTAAAGTGGGTATGATATAACATGAGGGAGTTTCCATGTCATATCCAAATAGATGATTTGTAATACAGAGGTTCACAGGGTGTTGGTGCAGTGTCGAGGTACAATTGGTTGCATCATCAAAGTGCTAGGAGATCATCGTTTTCAACTCTCTCGTGATTGACCGATGATTGGCCAGTAATGACATCGAGTGAACACTGTTATTCCCCAGGAACTATATTCAAAAGTACCCATTATTCGGTGACGATAGAATAGTGTATTTTATTTGGTATCATTCCAAAATACACCGTCGGATGCTATACGTTAACAAATACAACCATCGCATTCAATGCACGTGGGAACAGTTTAATTTGTAACAAATATAGTGACAGTCCTGGTTTGCTGACGACAGTTTCCAGAAGAACTGTATAACTATTGCAACCAAACAATGTTGGCATACGACGCGTTCACTGGTTTGATTCGGGAAATACTTGCCTATAATACAATTAAAGTATCCTAGCGGGATATATTGAGGCCCATAGCAAGTTATATGTTAGTTGCAAACGAATGAAACAATTTATTCATGCGAATATACTGAGATAATGAAGAGATGTATATTGTTCATGGAGGTTCATGGACATCCAAACGACTCTTGCATACGGCGCTTCCTTCGGCTGACCTCAGAAAACTGCCATTATATAACCATTGAAGAATCTTGGCAAAATATATTGAGACTCACACATGTGTGTGTTGCCACCGAATGAAAAAAATTGGTCATAAGACCTTCAAGCAAGATATTCTTCGTCTTCGTTTAAGTACTCCAATGCGCCCAATAGGGCATTTGATGGAGGATAGTTGGTGTGCAGAAACAAAGC
>JAUOBX010537163.1:0-10042 GCA_032360705.1 Eupentacta quinquesemita
CAGGTTAATGCACGGTCAGCTGACCTGTTTTGGCCAATCAGAGGGGAGTATTTTCGACAAGTATGAATGAACACAGGTCAATTTCTGTTGTAAAATAGAACACAACTGCATTGTTGACAGCTCTGAATAATTCTATACATCAGTGTTAATTGTAACATGTGCTGTTTTTGTTTATGACATATCTTACCTCGTTCACAATATTCACCAATATGGCATGAACCACATGTACATGATGTAGTGTTACAGTCTTCACTCAGTAAGCAGAACCCTCCATTAAGACAAGGATCATCAGTGGCACACAGGTCAATTTCTGCAATAGAATAAACCGAGGCACCTTTATTAGCTTCCAAGTTTCATGATCAATTTATTTTACAGCAATGTAGAGAACAAAAACATTGTTGACAACACTGGATTATACTACACCAAATATTCCAGTCTCCTTCCGAGGGTTTCAATTGTAACTGCGTTACATTTACTGGTTTTTATATGTAACATATATCACCTTGTTCACAGTACATTCCAGTATAAATAACATGAACCACATGTACATGATGTAGTGGTACAGTCTTCACCCAGTAAACAGATCCCTCCATTAACACACTGATTATTACTAGCACACAGGTCAATTTCTGTTGTGGAATAGGACACAAACATTGTTGACAGCTCTGAATAATTCTACATACATCAGTGAGTGTTAATTGTAACATGTGCTGTTTTCGTTTATAACATATCATACCTTGCTCACAATATTTGCCAGTATGGCATGGACCACATGTACATGATGTAGTGTTACAGTCTTCACTCAGTAAACAGAACCCTCCATTAAGACAAGTATCATCAGTGGCACACAGGTCAATTTCTGCAATAGAATAAAACGAGGCATCTCTATTAGCTTCCAAGTTCCATGATCAATTTATTGACAGCAACAAAGAGAACAAAAACATTGTTGACAGCACTGAATTATACTACACCAAATATTCTATTGTCTCCTTTGGAGAGTATCAATTGTAACATTCACTGTTTTTTTATGCGGCCGAGCAGCTCAAACAGTTATCATGACACTTTGTACGTCCGTTCGTCACATTCGCGGATAACTTTGGAACCTTACATGAGTTTGACACAAAAGTTGGCAGACATGTCAGCCATTCAAATATCTCGGATGAGTTCGAAAGGGGACATCGCCACACTTCTCTGATGGCAGCCATCTTGGATTTTGGACGAAACTGATTCAATCGCATGCTCATGCGTTTCAGGAAGTGGCGATCGTTTTGAGACCAACTTTCACTTTTGTACCAGACGACCCCACCCGACGGCCATTTTGAGTTTTTCAACGCAACTAATTTCATCGCATATTTACACTTTTCGGAACCTGGCGATTGTTCCGAGACCCATTTCCATTTTCGTACCAGACAACCCCACTCAGCGGCTACCTTGAGACTCATTCAGGGAATTCGGACCTACCACATATGGTGTTTGCCCGCAGCCACCAAGAGGTTTACGATTATTTATTTGTAACATATCTTACCTTGTTCACAATATTCTCCAGTATAGCATGGACCACATGTACATGATGTAGTGCTACAGTCTTCACTCTGTGAACAGATCCCTCCATTGAGACAAGAATTATTAGTAGCACACAGGTCAATTCCTGTTGAAAAATGGAAAAGAGGCAGTTGAATAATTTGAAGCTTTTGAGTACAATGTGAATTCAAATATCAAATCACCTGCTACAGATGAAGACTTCTGGCCAAGTTCAAAGATTCCAACATTTCTCGTAACATTTGATTGATCGAACAATTTTCAGTGCAAGCTTCAGTGCTGCCCCAGTTGTGGATATATCTCTGTCTGCACTACCACCAGAAACACAACGAAGGTAAACAAGTCGATCCCTGTAAAAAATACAACATTTTTTTTAATTCATGAGGTAACAGATAATCCCTACTAAAACATAAATGAAAATAATGTAACCCATATTATCAGGGAAGGGTCGTCCCAAACGAAGATGCTAATATTTGACAGTAATGCTCTGATGACAAGCAGATTCCTCAGGAACTCGCATATAATAGTTGCAGAGAATATTTGATATATACATTATACAATAATACTTTCTCAAAGTAGTTGATATCGAAATATCTTCTGAACTGCAAATGTCTGCCTAAAGATTCATACAGAGCGAGGCTCACCTTGTTCACAGTACATTCCAGTATAACATGGACCACATGTACATGATGTAATGTTACAGTCTTCACTTTGTGAACAGATCCCCTCATTGACACAAAAATTATCAGTGGAACACAGGTCAATTTCTGCAATGAAATAAAAGACGATATCTCTATTAATAAAATATGCAATGAAAACATTTTTACTGGTCAAGCTTGAGCGAATGCAATTTGCTCATCACTCAGACCCCGAGATGCAGTTTGGAGAAGATTCCACATCCATGTCTTTCTCTGTGATGAAATCTGACACATTATCTTTACAAGTAAATCTGCAAGTTCTGTGAAAAATGATCCACAGATCTCAGTTCATTTGTCCTGAAAACAATAGGGTTCCTGTACTCCCCATCACAAAGCTACATACCACATTTCAGCCTGGTCGGACCAAGCATTTTGTGCTATTAACAAGTTTCCCAGACTTTGACCTCTGCTGACCTCAGGTGACTATCTGACCTGACCCCAGAACAATAGGGATCCTGCACTCTTTATGAGGAACACACAGCTTGATCCATCCAAGTGGGGTTTAGTCATCAAACCAGTTATCTCCAAGCAGCATTAGTCCCAGGCCATCATCTGGACATTCACAACAGCTATTAAGCTAGGAGGCGAAGATAAACGTGTCAGAATCATGAGCCCTACAGCTAGGTGCTGTCAGCAGCGTATGCCCCACCTAACATTTTTTCACAACTACTTCAGTTGAGTGCAGGGGTTGAAATGAGGTACCAGAGACTAGGGGTTAATCTTCAAAAGAAGAACCCCTGGTTCCTGTATTCCGGCATGGGACCAGGGGCGACTTTGGTAGACCCAGGGTCCCTAATTCTATTCTTGACAAGGACACATGCATTACACATACACTACAGTGTTGGTTTTCTATTGCGGACAAAAATCTATTACAGTAGTACAAGAACCCAGGGGCTCTTCAAGCTTTTTGAGCTCCAAAATAGCCCAGAGTTCATAACATTTCATTGGGACCAGGGGCTATTGATGCATTTCTGAGGGCTAATAGCCCCTGGACGCTTATTGCATATTGCCTCGGTTGAGTGTCATAAATTCAGAAGAATAGGCAAGCATCATTACCTTGTTCGCAGTGAATCCCACTGTAGCATGGGCTGCACACACATAACAGAGCACCACAATCATCACGCTGGAAGCAGCTGCCGTTGTTAAGACAGGGATTCCTAACGTCACAAAGGTCAACGTCTGCCACAAAACAAAAGAGGAAGAAAATAATGAGAGATGAAGGAATGGGCGAGGAGCATAATCAAAACAAGAGTGCAACGATGCATAGTGATTCCTTGCCTTATTTGCAGAACTTATGTAACACAAGTCTTGAATTCCACAGAATTCTAAAGAACAATAGTGATCTTGTACTTCATATGGCCAACTTACGAACCACGTATGAAATCTTCACCTTTTTGCTTACTAGTTATAGGAAGGCTTTCAGACTTTGACCTCTGTTGACCTTGGATGACCTTGACTGAACCCCAAAACAACAAGAGATAATTATGTACTCCATATGATGGAGCTACATACCAGGGAATGAAGTCTCCCGACCTATTCCTCCACTAGTTGTTTGCGGGATTTTAGGCGTTGATGACCTAAACACACATCAAGGGTCATGTACACTATATGGCCAACCTGTTACTGCACATTTCCGTTCACTAGTTATCGTGTTTACAAGGTTTTCAGACTTTGACCCTTCGTTGACCCTTGAATGACCTTGGAACAAACCCCAATTCAATAGGGAATATGTACTCCATATGACCAACCTACATACCAAGTATGAAGTCTCCACACCTTTTCAATCACTGTTTATTATGTTCACAAGGTTTCTATACTTTGACCACTGTTGACCCCAGATGACATTGGACCAAATCCCAAAACGATGTGGATCATTTACTCCATATTCCCAATCTACATGCCAAGTATGACGTCTCTGCCCCTTCCTGTTCACTAGCTATCGTGTTTACAAGGGGTCCAAAACACACATATCGTATAATCTGTAATAAACAGCCCTCATTTTTCTACCAAAGGAATAGTCCTAGCCGCCTAGCCTAACAATATATAGCCTAAAATATGAAAAAATAGCCTAAAAATATATTCTTCAATAGAAGCCCCTCTCTTTTCAGAAAGCAAGGCCCCTGTAGGGGGCGTTCATTACAGATTATATGGTATGTGTGTATGTGTGTTTCACACACATACATACACATATACGCCCGCACCAGTGCATAGATTCCTTGGCATTCAGTGCGGAATCAATGATACGAACATTACCTCATACATTATTCCATCATCATTATTTGTTTCACTCCTCTTGTTGGCCTGTCCGCTGGCAGGCAATTGGTAGCAGTGCCAGATTGTGGTACATAGGTCTGTGGTTCAAGTCTTAAGGTCGGATTCCATATGTGCGGATGCGGGATGCGGCAAAACACTTAAACGTCGCTCCTACGCAAACACACACATGAAAAGTGCCCGAATAAGATGTATTATGGTAACAGAGATGAAAATGAATCCCAACATGGCAGAAATGATCTTGGATAAGATGGAACAGGCATTGTATAAAAATCACCATGCCTACCAATGCTGCATCCCGCAAAGGTGTTATATGTAATATCACCCGCATGGAGCATTCAAACGATTGTAGTTATTCACTGTTAAATATTGGATGTGTTTGCGCATCATCCTACAGCCTTTTCCTGTCAAAAATGATCCTTCTCCACAAAACAACGATTTCAAAATCCTTACCGCATCCCGCATCCGCACATATGGAATCCGGCCTTTAGTATGTTGACCTGGCTCCAGCTGGCCTGGCTACTGCTGTTTGGTGGGTCCAACTATTTGTTTCACTTGTGTCTGCTCCATCTACAGTTTCATCTTATCGGTTCCAAAGGGCCGGATGAGATATTGTAGTCAGTTGGCCATTTCACCAATATTCACTGGTGATGCATGGTCGCCATAGCAATGGTTGCTATGATGACACTTATATTGGGGAGTTACTTGCATTAGGGAGTTACTTGCATTGAGAGGTACCCTATGGTGGGGTACCCATGGGTGTCAAGTGGTCTAGTAATGAGGTCCGCACAAGAAGGTTTCTGTTTGTGTGTGTGTCTGTTCGTGTGTCTGACAGATCTTTGGTTGTTTTGCCCAAATATCCCTAAATTTTCACACAGGGGTAAATAGTCACTCGATCAATACATATTTCCCCAAACATTTAGGCGAAGTTTAAGCCAAATTTGGAATGGAAATCCATGATTTCTGAGCAAATTTTCAATTTTTCATGATATTCAACAAATTCCAAGGCTCGAATGATTTCAAACTTTGCAACCAGGAGAAAAGACACATTCAGGGTGAAATTTGTGAAAAATATGGAATTTGGAGGGGAATTCCCTGATTTTGAGGCAAATTGTTATTTTGGCTAATTATTTGCCATTTTCCATGATATTCAAGAATAGCAATGCTCAAATTATTTTAAACCTCCCAACAAGGTGAAAATGAACAAATTACAGATTTTCCCTCAATTTAGAGCAAAAATGCAGAATTTGAATTTTGGGGCATATTGTGGGTTTGGCTAATTTCCAACCATTTCCCATGATATTTGGGAATTGCAGGGCTCGAATGAATTCAAACTTTGCAACGAGGTAAAAATTATTAAATTACAGCTGTTCTGTCAAATTGGGGCAATTTTTTTGGAAAACATGGATCAAAAGGGGAATTCCCTGACGTTCCCTTTGTAAATTGTGACGTTGGATGATTTTCCTCAATATTCAAAAATTGCAATGCTTGAATGATTTTAATCAAACCTTGCAAGGTAAAGGAGCTACAAATTACTGGGTCACTTTCAAATTACACTATGGATTTGAGAGATGTGGAATGTGGTTGGTATGGTGATGACGCATTGTGAATAACTGGCTCAGAATATATTCGTGGAGTGGTCGTGGTGTAGTGGTTAGTCCACCCGCCTCGCATGCTGAAGGTTGTGAGTTCCAGTCCCGACTCGGACGTTTAATCTGAAGTGCTCCTCCTGTCAACCCATCAGTAAAATTGGGACCCGTGAGGAGCCTCAGTACAACCGGCGCTGATATATATATATGCTGCTGCCACATACTCCTCGTGATTAACGGAGTGCGTACCTGGTTCCAATGAGCGGGGGTAATGTTGTAAAGCGCCTTGAACAGTTGTTGGCTGGATATGTGCGCTATATAAGACGTGACATTATTATTATTACCCGCACATTCGTTTCGGTGAGTTAATTGTTTCCAATTTAATTCTGAGAAAACACTCTATTGAAAATCAGTTCAAGTTCGAGCAACTAAAATAAGAGCAATCGAGGTTCCCTTTCACTTTGCAGAATCTCAGAGAAGGGTGGAGGACATGTCCGTATGGAAGAGTTTAATGGCTGTATCGTCGATGACGCCCCAACGACCGCAACAGCAGTCACGGGATAGGGTGAGGTGAGGTTAGAAACTCAATGATCGAGTAATTGTATGGAGTGCCGTAAGTGTCATAATTCATGTATATATATAGATTATATCGATCAATATGTATAGGTTATGAACAAATCTGTATATATATATTATAAGATCGATATATATTCTTCATGCTATTACTATATATATAGACTATACAATCATTATGCTCATATATAGATTAAAAAGTTATACATATATAGCTCATAACAACATAACATAACAAGGAGATAACGAATGTTAAAGTTACGTACCTACAACGTGGTAGGCTACTCGTTGACGTTGCACTAATTTATAACACTAGGCCCAAAATCAGCACTTTTTCACTTTTTTGAAGTCTAGTCACGTGGTCTATAACCTATATAGCGATGATCTATCTGTCCGCGCCGCGACTATCAAAAGTCACGTGATATATATAGATCATAGTTTTGATATATGGGATGCATGACTCTCCTAATCAGTTGGTTGTTATAGCTATATATATATATATATATAACTTTATAATCTATATATGAGCATAATGAGTGTATAGTCTATATATATAGGAATAGCATGAAGAATATATATTGATCTTATAATATATATATACAGATTTGTTCATAACCTATTTAAATATTGATCGATATAATCTATATATATTGTACATGAATTATGATACTTACGGCACTCCATACAAGATATACTGAACGATTACATACTAGTAGCTCTCATATGAACGGCAAGTTTCAAGTTACATCATTCCATTCCAGAGTAGGTTGGAACTGCAGTATGGGTTTACTTACCTGATGGAAATGAAAATGTATAACCTAAATTGCTGGGGTGTATGTTTACGCGGCACACTTGGACTCTGACCAGGTATTTAGTATCTATAATTAATGTCATGATATTTATTAGCCTACAGGTAAAAAATGTACCGTGACGGAGTGTGCCTGTTTCGCCGGTTCATGTAATATTTTCATTGATGCTAGGTTTTCCATGATTGCTAACGCTAGTAGCCTAGTCCTAATCCCTATTGATCAGGTAGTAGGCAACCCTTATTCACCAGCTGGTAAGAACCTCCGCTGATCCTGAAAGTGCCTCAAGTGACCGTCTGTGTTATTTAGTTTCTCTGGCCTCAGTGGCATTCTGATCTCTCGCAGTCTTTAAATACCAGTTGTCAATCCCTCTGGTAACGTTGTCATGGTCTGTATTCACCTTGCTTTCATCTTGTGAACACCAACTTATCGATGTTCGGTGATGCCAGACATCAGTCTTGTGCCCTCAGCGGTCCACCAATTCCCTCTCATCCTCCCTCTCCTCATTAATCAATTGTAAATTGCAATGTACTCTCCCATCGCCATGAAACGTTAGCCTTGGTTTGCATATAGGTGGCATTTATTATATATTATGAAACAACTGTTCAAACAAAATTACCTGTTCAATCTGCTAAATGAGTATAATATCTATTTAAATTGAGTCATATTGAGGCAGGTTTCTGTTATAACGTTTGTACAGCTGTAACCGACAACTGCAGGATCGACTACACGTGGACATATGTTATCAGAAACACTAGGTATAACGGTTCAAACCACACGTTCAAACGATATTCAGTTACCGAGTTTGAGACTGAGCGTGGTGTGGATAGTGTCACTAATAAAAGATATGAGAACGAAGCGACGGAGTAATTTGATATCAAGCTGAGCTGTTCATCCGTTCCACATTCTGATTTGTTCATCTCCTGTGATTTGTCCGACTTCACAGAGAGAGGGGGAGAGGGGAGGGGGTGGAAAGGGGAGATAACACAAGGCATCCACAGTCGTGTGTATACTTACGTGCGATGCATGCAGTGACCTAGCCATACGCCGAACAGCGTAAAAAATGCATCTTTGGGTTTTAACCCTTTCAGATGGCAGCAGATGGCTCCCAAATAGTGGTTCCAGCAATGTGTATTTGGTTGTAATACATGATTTTCATAACACTGTTAATGTGATCTACCGAAAAAGTTCATATTATTAGGCTATTCTTCACAAAATTGTGACACAGCAGATCAGATGGGATGATGGAAGATCATAATGGATCTGCCTGATCCGCCCCCTCTTTTACATACCCCTAACCTAATTTTATATTTATAGGCTTAAAACGTATATTCCAATGCGGCGATTGCCCCGACCTCTTCCTATCACAAACACTTTCCGGGCATTTTCTGCCATTTTTGTCAGAATCTCAGACAATCCCTGCCTATGCCTCTCCATGTAATTGAATGCCCATGAGCCCATCCACATGCTACACTTTCCATTAAGCCTAGGCTATACCAAGAATATTACCCATATATTTTGCACACCATCCATAACTATATATATATATAAATTATGCATGCACATGCCTACGAGAGTAGGCCTTCTTGCAATGTAGTGCCGAAGAACAATGTCGCTGATTTCGCTCAAAAAGATTTTTACACCCATTTCGGGCAGTCCACCAAAATTTGGCCCACTTCAATTCCATGACCATACCCCTAGAAATGTCAACTGAGGTCATGAGGTCGAAGTAGGTCACCGGATGCAGTTCACACAGATGAACAAAACATTCCATTAGGCCGTCCCACTAAAATGTCTCGTTGTCAAGATTAGAGTTCTGTCCCACCATAATTACAATCATCATACCTTATATAAACATTCTTGATACTTTTGTTCTCTAGATATCGTGTTCACAAGCTTTTCCCCTCCCCTGACTTTGAATGACGATTGACTTGCGCAAAAACAGTAGGGTTCTTCTGATTGCAATCCACATGCCGAATACGTCCTTTAGTTATCGTGTTCACAACAAGGTGTCGCACAGACGCAGACGCACACACACCCACACAAACTTCTGTAATTCCAATGTTTGCGCCTCCACCTGGGAAATCCCTCCTCCTTCGAGTGACTGGACTGAAGTTGTAAGGCTGTCAGAGCAGTTCGTTGACGCACACGACGATGGCCTCCACGCTCATGCGGCAGCAAGAATGGCTAGGGGTAGATATGGCTGTGCAAAATCGGCAACCCCCTTGGCAAAATCGGCAGCCCCCTGGGCGAAATCGGCAACACCCCTGGGCAAAATCGGAATACGCTGAGTAGAGGTGAGAATTCTCACCGACCCCCTCCGCGAGCGCCAAATCGTAGACCCCTATAGTGTGGTGTGTGTTGTAGGATTGGGCACTTAGATAGAGATTGTTGGTTTAGGAAAGAGGCTCCCACGAAAGTCGCGAGCGCGCTTGAGCAACCCTAAGACGAAACAAGTACTGGTATATGCCATGATCCCACTAACGAGCATGACGCTTATGTCGATGATGTCGCAAACAACGAGGCTGAAACCGTAGCGTGCGTGGTTTTGTCGCTGATGCTTTTG
>JAUOBX010537274.1:0-10041 GCA_032360705.1 Eupentacta quinquesemita
TGCTCATCCACGATCAACATGGCCAGGATTCCTCGATGAGCCTTCAGTGGCTTCCTGAACCTGTAGCAAAACAAACACCGTAGTACTACGATTGTGACTTCTGGACACAGAGCAACGACTTGCCGCCAGACCTGAGGTTGCGTGTGGGACGATATCCAGTGATCATATCGATCATATAGCTGGGAGAAGCCTGGTGGAGTGTTATGCAAGTTGAGGTCAGGAGTGTGTCGGCAAAAATAGTTTGTCAACGACGTTGAGGGAAGATGACGGATGATGGTTGATGATACAAAAATTAGGAAAATATGAGCCCTCTCCTCGGATCGAAACTGCAAATGTTTGGAAATGAAATGAATAACTAATTAACATGATTCGAATGAAACCAGGATAAGAAGAAACCATATAACCCACTCACTTCTCGAAGGGGTGACAGTCATGCACGTTACAAAAGAGCTCTTTGCGTTAGCGGATGCTGACATTTACCGCGCCTGCCTTATTGCGTTATTTGAACGCTCGGGTCAAACTGAACAGAAACTGAATAAATCAATCGGAAAAAAGATCAAATATAATATTTAACTAGATTCTGTTCAATTTGAGCAGAAAATAACTGTTCATTTAGTCAAATACAGCGCTCCTATGGCTAGATTGTTTCCAGAGTACGTTATCAGACTCTACGGAATTTCATGGTGTCGTTTCTCCGTTGACAACCAGGGGGCGAATATGAGCTTCGTAGAGAGGTAGTATAGCTGCGTTGGGGTGAAGTACTTTCTATCTCAAACCAAGTAACCCTATCGTTTTCAGTGTGTTGCTCTTCTTAAAGGAATTGTCCTTCCATTGTATGAAGTTGCTGCTACACTCAGTCCTCTTCTTCTTGCCACTCCGCTCGGTTGCGTTGCCAGTCAGCATCGCACCCAAATTTATGTTAGTGTTCTTTCCCCTTCGCACTGCGCGTTCCTGATGTATGTTTTCATTGTATTGAGTTGTGATTTATTCTACTTTCAATACCCAGTGTCTCGAAAGCAGTGTCAACAAACTATCTTTCCTCTTTCCTGAGTCTTCTGTGTATGGATGTTGCGATATATGTACTGGCCTGTAATAAGCCAGTTCTCGGTTATCAATGCGCATGCTCACAGCGGCTAAACCTAATACAACTCTCGGGAACACGAAATCTCACACATAGACATATAGTTATAAGTTATAGTTATAAGTATTTTCAAACTGTCATAACTCGTTTAAAATAATGTAATTTCATCCAATCTTCGACTTTATTAGGGAATATTCGAGAATATCAGTGATGATGTTTTGTAATGGAAGGATTATTAGTTTCCGGGGGAGTGCTGAAAGACTGCCTTACCTCCAAATGAACGACACCTCCATGGCTCTATACACGGTTCGTACACCCCGGTACCCGCGCGCTCCCGAGTGACCTTCGACATAGATCATTAGCATACCACGTAGAATGCAACCGTGGAGGGGCAATTATTGGCTTCCTTGTGTCATTTTCTTTGAAAAAAACAAAAATAACTTTCTGAGGCAAGAAGAAAAATATTCGTTGGTGTCTATCTACCTCACAGCATGCTCCACACGAATACGATGCCTCTTTTTATTAGACGGGGTATTAGCTGAGCTGTTGACCTTCTTCTCACGAATTATGTTCACTCACGCTATTTTCGAGGTATTATATTATCCCTGGGATGATGAAGTGGTCGCTTTCATTAGGCTTCACGAAATTTCAGTCACCAGGTCGTGTTATCTATATTAATTCAGTGAAATGCTAGGAAGGGTAGATTCAAATAAGACTACTTCAATCCGTCGATTCCGCATCGACGGATGGGAGACCACTGCACTCATTATTTAATCGATGTAAAAAGAAACAATGTCTCCAGGGGCAAGAACTACTTGTACTTTTACCTATGCTTCCACATTAGACCGGTAGTACAAATATTGATATAGTGTTTTGAGGAGAGAATGTCTAAATTATTTATTATAAGTTGCAGTTGGCAACTCCTTGAGAGATATAACCCGCCGATACCTCAGTACCCCCGTATGAACGTTGAAATGAAATAAGGAATGTTAACACGTTGACAGTTTCTCGGGAGAATTATATTTGTTGCATTGACAGTGATTCATAGAAGTACGTGACTGAAAAATAGATGTGATCGAACCAATTGTCGATATTTAGTGCTCTAAACATGGTTTCTTGAGTATAGGTCACGTAACCGAGTATGCAATTGATACAACACATTGTTTTGGAAATAAGGTATGGATACTACATGTATATGGTTGTCGCGATATTCAGGATATTATACATTATTCTCAGTGATATTTAATTTGTTATCATATGTTCGTTATATGGGGTTGAGCATGCTGATATGTTTTCCCGTTTCCTGATTGAAAATCATCGACCATTTACCGTCTGAAATAATTCAATTCAGACGGTAAGACGAGGAATGGTAGCATATCGAAAACGTGAAACTCACCGGATAATGGAAGTGCTAACTCATTTGAAACTTGCACATAAACAAATGAAAAGAAGGTATTTCATAACCCCTACATCTCAAATGCATCAATGCATCGAACTTTTTGGGTCATCTACATTATTGGGTTACGTCTGATGACGTCACGAGGGCAATTGAATTGAGTTTGTACACAATTACAAATTATGTATTTCTAATTTGTCCATAAGTGAAGACTGCAAGTGAGCTTTTTCCTTCGACGTCAACGATTTCTCGTATTGGTAATGTTTCAAGCGTTATGTCAGTTTTTATTCAGTGAAGGTTTTGAAAAGTTTTGAAACGATCACTTTTGCATTGAATTTGGCATGCGCCCCCCTCTCTCCCATTACGTTATAAAACATTGTGTAATATATGTCACCTAATCTCTACGGTCCCATCGACTGAAAGCCAGTTTGGGGGCTGCATTTCTCATATTCACTAATAGAAATTGATCAGTTTCTCCAAAAGATTGTTCAGTACTTCCAATTGGCCTTCAATCAGCCCTTCATTTACCACTGACTGACTTTGTGCGAATCATCCTGCAGTCCGTCTCGTAAAGACTATATAAACTACAGAAAAGAGGAAAAGGCTTAACATTTCCAGAAAATTGGAGTGCGGTAATATATTTCAACTGAGAAAGTGGCAGTGAGGGAATATACATTTATTTACATACTTTACATTTTCACATTTATTACATGGTGAATTTCAATTCGTATCGTGGCTAAAACGAAAATGGTTTTAGGAAACGAGATTGAAATCATAAATTACCATCGATGTCCTAATTACCATCTCTCGCAAGACATTGCCATGGTAGCAGTAAATTCTATGGTCGCCCACTAGTACTAATATAAGTTCTCAAAAACTCTAGGATCCAAACCTCGTATTTTATACGGGTTTTCGCCATCACTTCCTCAATCCCGTAATCAGCTGTTTGATCCGCCATTTTCCCATGGAGATTAACATATATCTTCGTGTGTAGTGGCTGTATAGGCTGGGCTATAGTGTATATTGTTTTGAGGGGGAAATCCGAGCGCCCTGAAACCACACGCCCAGTAGTATTGCTTGAATTCTCTTAAAAAAAGCGGCCATCCTGAAATCCAAGATGGCCGCCATTTGCCTAAGGAAATCTATTTTTGTATGAATTGGCTATAGGGCTCTTGTAATTTTTGTTTAAGAGGCAATTTTATTAGCTCCGATTCCTATGAACCCAGTCTTACGGCTTCTATCAACATCAAATGGTGTTTTTATTTCAATATGGCCACCATTTGCCATTGCACACACAGTTTGCCTAAATATGGTTTGAATAAATGTTCAATCAGAAGGCACCATATATTCGAACATTTGGTCAGACTGATTCCCATTTGCAACATCTTTAAGCTAGATGAGTATTTCTAATTGATAGTGGTGGACATTTTGAATTTCAAAATGGTTACCGTTTTCAATATATGGGTTAGCAGGATTAGCAATACTCAATATTCTACGATAGCGCTTTATCACTGCTTTATCACCTCTTTATGTTCCCTCCTGTTGCACTGAAGCAGTGTGTCACGTTTCCATGTCTCCCGGGAGACTCTCCGATAATGGCTGCAACAGGCGGTGCACGCCACTTTTTACAAGCCAATTCACTGGATCCCTCTTTAACACGCGAGTCCCGTGGGACTATCGAGAGACATGCGTTGTCTAACAGCATTGCAGAAAAGTATCACCGGCCTAACTGAGCTTCGAACTCGCAATATACTGATCATTCGTCTGGAGTCTACCGCCTGAGCAAATCCGCTTCACTTCCTGAATCCATCGCAATTGTATACACGTACGATTCCGATGCCAGAACACAATCGAGCGCAGTTTCGAGAGGCCAGTGACGCAGTCGCCAAATGTAGGAGGGTGCAACATATGAAGAGTTAGGGGTATATGAGATGTCCCCGAAGGTCGTGACCCCGTGTTCGGCCCTGTTGGTAATCAGGTTCCCTCCGCCTGGCCCAATCTTAGACTGGTTTGGTTCCTGGGATATCCTCTCGCTCCATCTAGATGTCTGTGTGCCTGTCATGTCGAGGGAAATTGTCTGGGTCTTGTTCCCTTGGCTTCACATGTAGCTTCAATCAGTGAGAGCATATACTGGCAAGAGACACTATAGTTCAGCGCACAACCACTACACACTAAGTTATATGATCATTTTCATATAAAAATTGCGGCTATTTGGGATTCCAAAATGACCACCCTTCGTGATAATGAAGGAAACAATAAATTTGTACGTTGGTATTGCGGCTGTTGAATCAGCTACCAAAATACATTTTCATAGCCAATGCATTCGAAGCGTTATATCATTTCTGTACAAAATTCGAGGGCCATCTTGGATTCAAAATTGCCGCCGTTTCTGATAGTGATGGAAACATTACTACAAGGTTCGTTAGTATTGGAGCCGTTGGGCTGGGTAGTAGGCTATTTCGTTCGTCATTGAAACAATGGGCATTATAGCCCGTCCTACAACCACAACACACAAAATAATATGATGATTCCCATATGAAGATGGCGGCCATCTTGGATTCCGGGATGACCACTCCATGCAATAGTGAGGGAAACATTATTACCGAGTTTGTTGGTATTGCGGCAGTTAGATTGGCCACAACAATGAACTATATAGCCACTACATTCGAAGAGAGGATCATTCATTACAAATATGGCGGCCATCTTGGATTTGAAAATGACTGCTGGTTTTTATTGTGATCAAAACATCACTACTGGGTTTGTTGGTATTACACCCGTTGTAGTGGCCACCAAAATATATTCTATCTTCACTATATGCAGAGAGATGTGGCGGCCATTTCGAATGTCCAAAATAGCCACCGAGACGACCTCGGAAAAAATTGTTTTTTTTGTGTGACCAAAAAGTGCAATAAAATCGCTTTGGGCAGAGCTATCTCGAAAAAGTACACCAGACTCCCCAATAAATCCCATAATAGAGGCTTTACAATGACAGTACCCAATTAGAAAATGGCCTTCTGATCTGCCGATACAGTGCGCATCAGCTGCATCAGAAGGGAATTTTCCCAGGTATTACAACAACAGTTTACATTCTGTTTACAATCTCAGGCTCAGAAAATGGTATGACAGGTGGAACAAAAAGGTTAGTCTCCATATGGTCAGGGTAATTTACCCATCAAAAAACAATAAAAGCCTTCACATTGGCGGATAGTAGAGATTCTGTATACGAGCCTAGGCTCCAAGTTTTGTGTAGGATTCATGTACATGTCAGGTACTCAACTCGACGTCGATTGACTGACGCCTTTATTGGATTTATCCAGCTCGAGTGAATTGCATGCTATGGGTTCAGTATGAATCAATGAACCCTGATCACGCTGATCGTGGAGAAGCACCGACAGCAACTCACTGACAATAGAGAGGCAGCAGTGTATCACAAATAACAAGCTTTTGAAAAGTTGCTTAAGCGCGGGTTTTCCGTTCGAGTCGTCCAGTAAAAAATATCTATCACAAACAAACGATTCAAACGCACCCAAAGACGAAGCTTTACAGTGACAGTAGCCAATCAGAAAATATTTTCCGACACAGTATGCATCAGCTGAATCAGAAGGGCTATATCTCAGGTCATAAAACAACATCTTTGGCATTCCTGTTAGACTACCATTCGTCGTTTGACAATTTTTCTTAGAAAACGGTATGACAGATGGAACGAAAAGCTTAATCTCCATATGGCCAGGGTTCTTTATCCACCAACAAGCGATAGAAGCCTTCGAATAGGCAGATAGCAGAATATTTTGAAGATATCGCCTGAAATTCTGCTCCAAATTTGGTGAGGATTTATATACATGGCAGGTGTTCAATTTGACGTCGATTCACAGACGCGTTCGTTGAATTTTACCAGCTCGCTTAGTTAATAGGCTCAATTCCATTAGCGTGCTATCGGTTCAGTATAAACGAATGAGCTCTGACCGAGCTGATCGTTGATATGAAGCACCGAAAACATCTCATCGAAAATCTAAAATAACTGGTCTCGGTTCCTCCATTTTACGTTCTAACCCAATGTACGATCGTATTCTCATCATCTGACGACAAGCTCAGCTACCTGACTATACGGTACCTGCTTCCAACTGACCGACACGACTTATTGCAACTACCACCAACTCTGTACTCATCGAGTTCACTACATTACAGTCAACTTTGGAGGCCACCACCTCACCAGTCGCAAATACGAGTGCAGTCCCCTTTAATCATTCAAGTCACGTGTCATTTCGATTCTACTCTACGGCTGTGAAACCTAGACACTACTGGCGGAAAGTGGAAGAGGAAGCTGCTCCACATCGTACACGGCGGGCTCGGAAACTGAGTGGTGTCACAAGAACCCTTTTTTGCTATAATCAAAAGGCGAAACACGACAGCCTCTCCAAGACCATCTTCCAGAGCACTATCGGGTGCAAACACAGACGAAGGGAAAGCTGGTCAAACAACGTTTAAGTTCGGACGGGCCAGACCATGCCAGATCTACTCACCGCATGTCCCAGACGACTTCCACAGTCATAAGACTGAGTAATTCGAGTTCTGCCACATTGCTGCTCCAAACAACGTTGAAAAGTACGGGTGAATTATAAATGCGTCCAATACATCCGACTGGAAAAAGTCATTGACCCAATAACTGGAAGTAACTAAAATCCCACAAATCGAGACTCACCCACATTCGCTGAATAAGGAAGGGGTCGAAGAATGACCTACTACTATATCCTGTACAGTTTGTCTTTTCAGAAAGACCTTTCTTCGAATTATTTGTGACATGCTGATCGACAAGACTGGATGGGGTCTTTTGGCTCAGTTCTCAACTTCACATGTGCACTGTTTTGGTATACCGCCTTTGTTACACATGAAGAATATCACGATCACTCATGTAGGTTCATTTTCAAGTATCTGGTTTATGATAGACCTGCGAGTCGGAATCATGCCTTTCGGTTGTCAGGTTCATGTTCCCTTGACCACACAATTGTTCCAAATGGACATCGGATACACGCGAAATTTGCAACGATGGAATAAGTACCACAAATGAGAATCCAGCGGAAGTACAATTCCTTTTAGACATTCATGTGGGTATATGACCAATTGCTTTCAAACATATGACTCGCTATATCTACTGTATATTGAAGGTAGTCGTATTACCTTCTGTAGCAGTGAAAGCAGTGTCGTCAGACAACATGGGCTTAATCGCATTGCCCTTCCTGCAGGTGCAGCGGTAGTATATCAGCTTCATAAAGCGGACGTAGCCCCTCCTGAAGTCACGGTTGTACGCCGCATAGATGAAACTGTTGATTGAGCTATTAGCATGCGCTAGCGCCACTCCGATCACATGGAGCTCTCTTGGCCACCTCACCTGGTAATCGCCTAGCACCATGATGGAATGAGGCGTCCACATTACTATGAACACGACGAGAATGATCAAGACTGACTTTAGGAGACGTCTGTCGGCATGGATCTGTTTCCGTACGATAATACTCTGGTTGTAGCGTGTCGACTCCACAGAGCGCTGCACAAGGATCTGATTAGACTGTTTGAAGTGACGTAATATGTTAAGATAGCTGAAGAGACTCACGCAGACGGGCCAACCGAATCCGACAGCAATGAAAAAGATTGTGTAGCTGTATTCGTAGGTATAGTCGTAGGTGCACATCTGGAGTCGTTCGTCGTAGCCATGGCGTCCCCAACCAACTAGATTCGGCAGGTCCACCAGGAAGCACGAGAACCAAATCCCCGCGATCATAAATGGTACTGTCTTCCGGTTGTAGATCTTGGGGTACATCATTCTGTGACAGATGATGACGTAACGGTTGAGACTAATCGAGGCGATGGTCCAAAGAGAGCAGGAACACCTTTGAAAGAGGAAGAAAAAATAGCGTTTGTTATGATGAAGGGGATGGTGGATGTTTCCGTGAGACGTAACTACAGGCCTGTTCATCAGGGTCGTCGGACCGGATGTGGAATTGTGCCACACGTAATGATCGCCATGTTAGAGTACATAATGAATGTGATCATAAGACATAGGACGGCGATCACCTGGGGCGTTGGAGCAGGTCTAGAAGTAAATTAGAAAGAAAAGAGAAGTTCGTAAGGGCTAATGTTATTGTTAGGGTTGGGTGTTTCCCTCAAAAACTGTCAATCCGTGACGATCACCTGTTATGGGACGTTTGACAGATGTAAGAGAAGAATGAATGGAAACATTCAGTACTCTCGAGTAGAGACTGGATGCTAACGACATTTTTGGTATGTTAGAGTACAAGGTGGATGTCCCCGTAGAACGAACATACGAGGGGAACGCCTGGGGCATTGAAACAGTTTTGTGGAAGTGGATTGACAAACAATGTTTGAGTACAGAGTGGACGTTCACGTGGGACTTAACCATACGTCAGGCAGTTCATCAGGGCCGCTGATACAGATGTGGAATTATAAGGCACAGAATGTTCGCCATGTAAGAGTACATGAATGAGATCATCAGACGTAAATAGTAACTACAAGGTGATCACATGGGTGTTGGAACAGGTCTAGAAGTAAATTGAAAGAAAAACAATTTGTGAGTAAGGTTTAGTCTTATCGTTGGGGTTGGAGTTTTTTATCACGAAACGTCAACCCGAGGCCATTACCTGGAGCGTTGGTCAAATGTAGAATTGAAAGGAATGAGAAGGACAGAACGTTTGATACTTCAACGTGGATGCTAACAAAACCTCTGGTATGTTAGAGTACGAGTTGGATGTCCCCGTAGAACGAAAATACAAGGGGAACGCATGGGGCATTGGAACAGTTTTGGAAGTGGAGGGACAAAAATTGCTCGGTTTATTAGAGTACAGAGTGGATATTTCCATAGGGCGTAAATACAAGGTTCGCTGAAACAGCTGTTGGAAGGGTTTGAGAGAAAAAATATTGATATGGATGAGTTTAGGGTGCATGTTTCATTAGAATGTAAATACAATATGTGAATACCTATGGCGCTGGATCCGGAAGTGGAAGGACAAGAAATGTGTGCATCCCTTCCAGGAGTTCTTTCTTTGAAACAGTAACGAAGGAGAATTTTGTAAGCTGCGATGAATTTTCCGATAAGAAAATGGTATAGTCAAAGTATAATATTATCTATTCCAAAGTCGATTACCTGGGGGTGGAAGGGGGGACAGCGTTTGGTATGTTCAATTTATTACAGAGTGGATGTTCCCATGGTTCGTAAGTACTAGGTGAAAACTCTGGTCGTTGCACAGTTGGACTAGCTATGGAAGTAGGAGGGAGAAGAAAACAACGAGCATCCGTTGGATGTTACCTAAAGCGAATGTACGAGGTCGACACCTGGCGGCCTGGGATGATGGGCCAGATTTGAAAGAAAAACATATATTTCCTCAGTATGTCAATCACGGGTATACATTGTTGGAGCGCTCATTATCTCAAAAATGATGTATGGGGCATCGACCTGGACAGTCAGCACCACAAGCGCGAATTCTATAGACGCGTTTGGCAGAACCATGTGGAGGAAGCTGCTTGGTATTGTTTGGAGCGATTTCATCTCAAACAC
>JAUOBX010537385.1:0-10041 GCA_032360705.1 Eupentacta quinquesemita
ATCGCTCCCTGCACCGCCCCCAATATGCTAATGAGCACCTGGCAAAATATATATTTCTAATAATACCAGGTTGACCCACCCCATCCTCCTTCTCATTTTGCCAGTCTAAATAGACTGACAATAGTGAGTTCCTGAGCAATAAAATATGTTCATTTGAACTGTTTACAGTAGGACTAGGAGCGTTGTGGCCTGTGGGCAACGTTTCTTGCAGTTTGATACAAATCCTTTGCTTGAAAACAGTGGTTTTGTAAGGATTTGTCTCTCTCTCTGATCGCTGTTTAATGCGGAAACGTGCGCTAGTAGCGGAATGCGGAATGCGGAAACGCCTAACGTAGGGGGTAGACAGACGTGTTCCCCTAGCCTACCATTGACTTTGTGAAGGCCTAGTGTCATGTCACTTGAAGTGAAGGCCCAGCTTGGGTGCGCCAGCGCTATTAGTGGCACTTGTTGTTCGGTAAGTATACCGGGTCGCTTCCCCCCCCCCCCCCCTTCCCGTGTAATCTGTAAGTGTGAGCAGTGTTGTCCAATATTTTCGAGGTGCTTGCACACTCCAAGCCTGGTAGTACAGGGTTGCCAGATTGAGTGTGCTCAAAATTCAGTGGGTTGCACACGGACTATCATGTGGAAGTTTACTGAAACATACTACATGTCCTGGTCAGAGACTGAGAGAACCCAACAAGTGGTTCTTGAAGGGCACCGTTCGTCTTATCAGTCGTTGGTTCAGCCAACCGGGGAATGTCTCAGACCTGCTTTGGTTTTCGTTATACAGGCTATTAGCTATTCGCGAACCCACTCATGTATGATACAGTATATCATTTTTATTTCAGGGTAATGGATGCTCTGTCCCAATCTGTGTGCTTCCTAGCATTGCTCATTATACAACTCATCCAAGGTCAGAGTCCTGAAGTGAGGTTTGTCACCACACATGTATCTTTAGAGGAGGGCTCAAGTGCAGAAGTCAGAGTAGTAAAGACGGGGATCGTCGATACTGATGTGACGGTTATTGTAAAGGTTGGTTCATATTCTGATCCTGCATCTATATATTATGCTACTATTCATCAAATCATATCAATCACCACAAATCCAGGGATTAGAAAAACACCATATATTGTCATATTTCGCATCTTGACATATGTTCACATGCTATTAAACATGATCCAATTATTGTACAAACTGTACAATAGCTTATAATATTAAAGAAGAAAATCTTGGTATTACTGTAGAAAAATAATTCAGGATGTAATCATGTTTTATTTGAACACTGCAGTTGCCAAAAGCGTTTTTCAGCATATCAATATATCATAAATACCTGCATTAAATCTAATTATCTGTAGTCTTTACACACTTTGCCTGAAATCGCCTAGAGTGCCCCATCTTACCCTTGAATTTCAGGGAACGACTGTGTATTTCAAAAAATTTAATACATCAACAATGCAACAATGCTTTTTGGATGATATACCATACCATATTTGAATGTTTAGAGTAGACCCTTCACATTAGGTTCTGTGGATGCTCACTTTAAATTTAGGTCCAGACCGCACCAACACTTTTTCATGCAGCCACTTGTATGCATCTGGGAGGAGTGAAGTGTTCAATACTGTAAATCTGGAGGATGATTCAGGTCTAAATAGCACTCTCATCATGCTGTGAAGTGCCTGGATTCTGAGGGACTGGCATGTTGAAAATCACTAGGGGATAGAGTGAGGATCTATAGCTAACTCTCAGGCAACCACTCACATGTATATTGGCAGAGTAAAGTTTTGAATTTATCCATGGAGGTTAATCAAGGTAAAACTTCATGCGGCCACTCACTCGCATGTGAGAGGAATATCTTTGAAGGCACATTCAGCTTTAAATTATAGGTATCAATTTGTATTGTCATGTAATTTTCACTGGTCTGCCTGTTTCTACCTTACTCCCATTACAATCCATACAGAATCAAGCAGCCAAGCTAGTTCTGCTTAAATGTAAATATGACAGTGCTTCCAGTTGCCTCAGATCTCTCCATTGGCTGCCTGTTGTACAACGCATACAATTCAAAGTACTGTGTATTGTTTTCAAGTCTCTCACTAATCAAGCACCTCATTACCTACAGGACATGTTCACCAGGCGGTCCTCTCCTTACAGCACTAGGCATATTTCTGCCAACACTCTTTTTGTACCCTCTACCCGTACTCTCTTCGGCGACAGAGCCTTCTCTGTTGCCGGAGCCAGACTGTGGAAAGCACTCCCTCTCTCTATCACCAGTCTTACCTCTCTCTCTAACTTCAAGAAGTCATTGAAGACTCATCTTTTCAAAGAGGCTTCCTATTAATCTTTCGTTTGTGTCTGACTTGTCTGTGAAGCGCCATAGAATATCTTCTTAGTTATGGCGCTATATAAGTTTTCCATTTATTTATTTTATTTTACCATACAAACACTGTCAAGTACGAGCAGTATTCCCGAAGATAGAATGAGGTATCTAACATGTTTCTCATGCTACCAGTTATTTGCATGAGAAAGCTTGGTTCAAAATTATGTGTCAAAACATCTCTGAGAGTTCATTCAGGTCCAGGTGTCTCTCTTATTGTGCATCCATTATTTCCTTTACTGTAATTCCAGGTCTTGGGGTCATCCCTGGAGGATGAATTCATTGGGACATCCCGAGTGCTGCAGTTTTCTCCATCTGATGGGGAGAACGTTACCAAGGGAGTGATGTTCACAGCAGAGGATGACGACATCCCAGAGATTGATGAAACATTTGTGCTCTCACTGGAGTCACCGATCTCAGGCTTGGGAGATGTTACGATCAGTTCACCGGATATCTCCCAGATTACCATCTTGGCCAACGATGATGCTCATGGAGTCATCCAGTTCAGTGATGTGAGTAGGCCACCTGTCAAACTTCTGATTGATTGTTTGACTCAACACCCACCACAATGAATCAAGTTCATACTCATGTGTTCATTGTTTGATTTATATATACCACAAGTTACATAAGTGCCCTATACGGTCGGTGACTGCTCTAAGGTGCTTCACAGAATATTACCTCTGTTCCTTAGTGACTTGTCAAACTCATACTATGTAGTACAGATCTAGTGCTGTTCAATCTTGATTCTTGACACACATGTCTTCTGTGGCACTGAACTGTGCCCCCTTTATCCCAATAGGGCTGCCACATACGGCACACACCGACCAGGGCAAGAAATAAGCATGGGCTGCGGGCGATTAGCCCTCCTGAAGACTGAAAATAGCCCCATCAAAGAATGGGGGCGAAAAAAACATTGATGTAGGAAGTAAATTGCCCCATCACAAAAGCAGTGGGAATTGTTATGAGGAATCCCTTTCTTGGCCTAAAATCGAACAGAAATGCATCGAATTTCACCTCACAGGGTTTGTGTACTCCAACTGTTTGGTCTAGTATGGTACAACCAAGGTGATGAATGCCTGAATATATCATTCTGAGGTTGTCAGTATGACCTAGGCAAATGTCAATAATGTATCTAGGCCTATGAATTTCTTTCCATTGAATTTGCAGACATCACCTCTGAGGGTCAGTGAAGGCAGCAGCCCCACCATGATATCCATACCTCTAGCTAGGACTAGAGGGACATTTGGTGCCGTTACTGTCACATACCAGGTATTTCATTTGGATTCTTTCTATTCAATTTGAATTTCATCGGTTCATGACACAACTCGAGGCTCATCAATAAATCATAGCCAATCCAATTGTAGATGAGTACCAGCAATTACTTGCCTTTTCTTTTCAACTAGTGCTCAGATGATATCGAGTAAGGGATTTCCCCAATCTGAACCTCTCCACGAAACTGCTGATAATGAATGCCCACAGACAGAGATGATGAGTAAATTTCACTTTATCGGATACCTGGCTGGGGCAGTGGAATATTCTGAGTCCAATGTTGGTATCTGCTTGCAGCCAACTGTCAAAACTTATTGCAACTCACTCACTCACAGGTGGGAGGCACCTGGTCGCATCTTCTGCTACCAATCACTTGGCCTCCTCAGAGGACGACAGAGAGCGATGGTGAGAACCATGTGTGGCGTGAAACTCACAGACAGAAAGAGGACTGAGGATCTGATGGGCATGCTCGGTCTGGAGAAGTCTGTTGACCAGTTGGCAAAGGCAAATGGAGTGAGATGGTATGGCCATGTGGTGAGGAGAGATGATGATCATGTCCTAAGGAAAGCCCCTCCTAGAGTTTCAGGTAGCTGGAGCAAGGAAACGCGGACAGCCGAAGATGACATGGAAGAGGCAGGTGGAGGAGGAGATGGGGACGGTTGGATTGAGGAAAGAGGATGCTGTGGATCGGCTGAGATGATGAGAGGGTGTGCGATACGTTGCGGGTGGAGTAAGGCGAATCCGGCCCCCCCGTGATCGGGGACACGACCGGATTGAAACTGGAAGAGAAGAAGAAGAGTATGCGACCCAGCCTAGGCCTGACCCATCCCCTAACTCCCTGAGTTACCCGTGCAGCGGCACCACAGAAAGCTATGTGACCGCTGGGTCCAGCTACTCCAACCTATGGTCTCGTACTGACAGGGCCTAATCGACAGGATTGCACAGGTGGGAAGCACCTGGTTGCATCCTCTGCTACCAATCACTCGGCCTCCTCTGAGCAAGCGACCCAGCCTATGCCTGACCCATCCCCTAACTCCCTGAGGTACCTGTGCAGCGGCACCACAGAAAGCTATGTGACCGCTGTGTCAAGCAACTCGGACCCACGGTCTCGTGCTGACAGGGCCCAATGGACAGGATTGCCGCCGACGGGGCATATGTCTAAAGGAGGGCACTCGATGATCACAACTCTGGCAGCTGCTTCTCACCATCCCCGTCACCCCAAGTACTCTGTTGAAGGTTCAGAAGCAATCTCACTTATTACTTTTTGTCGCATGATTTGTTAAAATTTTGCATTTCATTTCAATCCAATCAGATTGTATCATCGCTGAGCATTCCCAATGAGGATCTTTCTCCTTCCTCTGGTGTTGTGGTCTTTGAGGCAGGATCCACATCAGCATCACTGGAACTGACTGTGCTACCTGATCAGGTAATATTTCTCTTCTTTGCTCCCTCTTAATCATGTACCCAATCGGTTTGTATCATCGCTGAGCATTCCCAATGATGATCTATCTCCTCCCCCTGGTGTTGTGGTCTTTGAGGCAGGATCCACATCAGCATCACTGGAGCTGAGCGTGCTACCTTATCAGGTAATATCTCTCTTCTATGCTCCCTCTTAATCATGTACCCAATCGGTTTGTATCATCGCTGAGCATTCCCAATGAGGATCTCTCTCCTTCCTCTGGTGTTGTGGTCTTTGAGGCAGGATCCACATCAGAATCACTGGAGGTTACTGTGCTACCTGATCAGGTAATATTTCTCTTCTGTGCTCCAGTGTTTTTTGAGGGGGACTTTTCGAAAGTTGAGAGAGATTCGGGATCGCAAATCCTGTAATTCCTGATAAAAGTGGACTTCTTCGACATTAATTGATGTTTTACTAGTTCTATGCATTGGCAAATTACAGTTGGGCATCAGTAGTACTGTTAAGAGGCTGCTATAATCGAGCATGACCCCAAGAACGGGAAAGTGAAAAAAAAGTTTTTTTTTATTAGTTTTTTCTTTCGACTTTTTTCCCAATGGGGGATTGGCGCGAAAAGTGTGCAAATGCCCTCTTTATATAGCGCCAACACTGCTGTGCTCCGTCTCATCCATGTATCTGACCCACAGTGGGCTGAAGGCGACCACTCACCCATTCAGGCTCATGACTGTGAGGTCATCCCGGAGACATGACATTAGAAGCTGACATCTTCCTCCACGCAGATCTGTCAAGCCAAATTTGGGATGTGGGGGTAATTATTTATATCTATACAAGTGATGGCCTCTACGAACTGGCAAGAACTGTTGATGATAGAAGTAAGTTGCCTCGTTGGGACAAGGAACCAGATTAGTGAGTATACAAGTTTTGAAACAATCAGTGCAAGTCTTTAACAATACGATTGTTGTTGAGTCTGTTGGTCCTTGTGATATTTCACTCATTTGACATTCTTTATGATAACTCTTACTGTTCACAACATTATTTTCTCATCTACCTCTTGTTATTTTCCAGGTGCCTGAGTCCGATGAATTTTTCACAGTTCAACTTCAGTCTACAACCGGAGGGGCAAGACTGAATGAATCAATGACCTCATTGCCAATAGTGATCACTGAGAATGATAGCCCAGTCCACTTCAGCCAGGCAGTGTACACCTTCCCAGAGGCTCCTCAAACTGTCACTCTCTCGATACTACGAGGACTTTCCCCAACAGGAGCACGACTGGGTCCCATCTCTGAATCTGTGACAGTCATGTACTCTGTATCCCCGATCACCGCTGAACTAGTGGTTGATTTCTTCGCTAGTAACGGCTCTGTGACCTTTGCCCCCGGAGAGACGGAGCGTCAAATATCGATCCTCATCTTCGAGGATGACCTGCCCGAGCTCAGTGAAGCAATGAATGTGTCTCTGACCTCCATCGTCTCCGGAGAGGCTGTCCTAGACCAACCCTCGACCTGCGAGGTGATCATCCTAGCCAATGATGACCAGCATGGTGTACTGTCTCTGGAGGTCAAAGGTCAATCAGATCCATTACTTGTGGTCAGCGAGGGTCAGCTGTACAATAGCTGTGAGGTGATCCGTTCTGCTGGTACATTCGGAGAGGTCAGTGTGGGGTTTGAGATCGTCCCTGTCTCCCAAGGTGCCACGTTGGATGATGTCACTCCCACATCAGGCATCATCACTATCCAGGATGCGATGGACCGGGCAGAGATTGTCCTCAATATTGTAGATGACACTTTACCAGAGGAAACTGAAATATTTATAATAAGACTGATTAATGAATCGGTTACTGGAGGAGCTGTTTTGTCTGGAAACATCGAAGGAAACCTTATAGTAAGGGATAGTGACGATGCCTACGGTGTTGTTCAGTTTTCATCAGATTCCGAGCAGATTGTCTTGAATCATCCACGTCGCATACAGCTACTGATGACCAGAGGAGGGGGGACCATTGGTGATTTAACAGTGTCACTCAGTGCTACTTATGACCCAGAAGACAATACAGCATCTGGTATTGGTAAGATTCCTATATTGAACTGGTCAACTGAATCAGTATTTAGAGGTTATGCGGTCATCTGCATGGTAAATAAAGAGCCTTCGGCATTTGGGATATTTTCAGCAGCTCAATCAGTCATCACGTCTCTCCGTTCGTCACGTTCGCAAATAACTTTAGAACTGTACATGCGATTGACATGCACACATGTCCGCTCTTCAATATTCTCGGATGAGTTCAAAAGTGGGCGTCGCCGCACTGCTCTGATGGCAGCCATCTTAGATTATGACTAAACTGATTTTTTTTGCTGATAATTACGCCTTTCGGAACATGGCGATTGTTCTGAGACCAACTTTCATTTTAGCACCATACGAACCCACCCAGCAGCCATTTTGAATGCCTCAACGAAACTAACTTCATCACAGATTCATGTGTTTCAGAACGTGGCAATCGTTTTGGGACCAACTTTTTCTTCACCCCATACGACCCCACCTGGCAGACCTTTCAAATTTTTCAACAAACTGATTTTATCACATATTTGTGCGTTTTGGAACGTGGCAATCGTTCTGAGACCAACTTTTTTTGGCACCATACGACCCCACTCAGTGCCAATTACCTTTCAACAGGTGACTCATTCAGTCAGTTCAGACCTACCACATACTGTATCTGCCTGCAGCTACCAAGACATTTACGATTGCGCTTGTTTAATAATGATGTTGTATCAATGGAGTGATTCATGAGTTATTGCAGTAATGCCCATGAGTAAAGCTGACCAAATTGTTTGACTACCTTCGTCCGATTGTCTGAATCCACGTTGCCTCCACAAATGTCAATGAAAATGGGCATTCTGCAAATAAAATGCAGAATTGAACCCTAATAATGTTACAATGACATTTTTGTACTGTTCATCACCACATAGTTAATGAAGTTTTACATGCAGTAATGCTGTAAACAGTTGATTAAGAGTAAAGATGTGGTTGTTTGGGTCAATGCCTAGGTCGGCAGTCTAAACTGTGTGTATCTTACAGCCTCTAGCTCCTTACTATACATATAGGCCACAAAGCGTGATTGGTGTCAATTTGGATTCGATATTTTACCATTAGCCACTCTGATCTTCATTAGGAAATTAAGAGTCACAACCTTTCTCTTTACAGATATATTCAGAGATTCATTCCCGATAACTACTGTGATACCAAACGGTGCATCTGTACATGTCATGGAACTCCTCCTGAAGGTAGATGCCTTCCTACAGCTAGGGTCATCATTGGTATTCACGCTGGAGGGTGTTACTCTAACTGCACTGGCCCCCTCCATCCCCCCTTCCAGTCCAGTGCTGGGATTGAGGAACACGGCAGTAATTGAAGTGACAGCCCAGTTGGCCAATGGGGAGGTTGGATTCAGCCAGGGCACGGTATCGCTTCAGGTGGCGGAACCGGATGGTGTCAGTGCTGCAGAGGTTAGTAGCCTTTATTTATTTTGAAATAGTTGCAGCTGGTACATGCCTGCCAAATGCCTTTAGTCCTGCTTACCAGAGCTATTAGGCACAGCTTAGGAAAGAGGGAATATTGGCCCGCTGCTGGTAATGGGTACGGTGGTTACTGCCTTGGCCTTGCATGCCAGACTGGAAGGCATTTTCCAGCGCTGCATCCATGGAAACTAGAATGTAAACAAGCTGTGAAATTGTCAGTCCCGCCCGGCTACTCACACACAGGTAGCCAGCTCATAGATCTGTGCATGCGTGGTCAAGTGATTTATGACCTTTATTGCTAAGAGGCACTGTGTTGACCTTGTGGGCCTGGTAGAATGGTGGATGGGCATTTCCTGTTTGGGAGATCCCATGGGACTATGGTAATAGCTTCCTCAGCTTACGATCAGATAATCAAGCTAAAGGGAATGGACGCTCATGACAGCTATGTTCTTCAAATCGTTGTTAAATGTTCCTCACCCATTTCAGAACTGAAGATGATAGTAGCCTGTACACATTCACTTCCCCACCAAGATCTGCCCCTAACAGAAAGAGACCAGGCAGGACGAAACACTTGGACCAAAAAACACTGCAGGTTAGTGGTACAAAGTTTAGAAGGCTACACTTCCGTGCTCAAACCAATAATAAAGGTCATTTGTGAAGGGCAGGTGAGTAGACGCGGGAGGTTGGATTGAAGAAAGAGGTTGCTATAAATCAACTGAGATGGCAAAGGGGTGTGAGAGACGTTGCTGATGGAGTGAGGCGAATCCGTCCATCCCCATGATCGGGACACAACCAGATTAAAACATGGAAAAGAAGACGAGAAGTAGGTACCGTCCAAATGCTCCCCCCTGAATGAAGTTGGTTCATATACTCCTCAGACAGAGTGCATCTCAGGACTTAGGAGTAATAGTCACAGATGCATTCTCTTTTTCCTTGTCCCACAGTCCATTGAGCAACAGATGAGAATGCCTGTACATGTGTTTAGTTGGTACACCAGTTTGGTCAGCAGATTCTGTTCAGTGATTGAAGTGGCCATGGGTTTGGTAAACATAAACAAGTAGGCATAGCTGTTCAGCTGACACCAAGTATACTTGTTGATGGTGATAAAAAGCCCTCTCTCTACAAACTCTGTTCTGAGAAGTATACACAAGCTCTAATTCATGCTCCAGCATACTGTACACAAATGCAGCACCTCTACCTTAACCAAAGGTGCTATACATGGGACATTTAACTCCTAAGAGCTACAAGACTTGGATAAAAATAAAAATTAATGAACTCACTTGAAGTATTTTGTGGGAGGTATTCACTTTGTGTGTAAATATTATTCATCATCATAATAGTGATATTATGGATTAGGAAACACTTGTAAAGCATATCCTGGGTATATTGAGTTTATGAACTTCCAGCATTAGACCAAAAAGTAGGATAATTATATCCCCGGGAAGCTTTTGAGCTTCTGGGGATATTATGGTTTTGGGGGTGTAGCCGTCGCCGCC
>JAUOBX010537496.1:0-16183 GCA_032360705.1 Eupentacta quinquesemita
AATTTCAGCTTGTATTCCATCTTAACGTCCCTGCGAACAATGGGTTCGTCGGTCTGGTGCTATTGTTTTCTTTATATATACAAAGTTATTCTACCTATTTTTTCATTGACAAGTGGTATGTTACCTATAGAAGTTATACCTGGTATCAATTTTCTTCGCAAACTCATTCCTTCGAATCCTAGCTTGTATATAATAATGTATATTTCCTGCTTATAACAAATTTACCAAGCGCTCAAATTCCCAAGTTTGGTCAGATGAACGAATATTGAAATTAGAGCTGCATATCATCACGTATAACGAACGATACGTCATCGGAAGCTCTTTGGTGATGAGTTGAACAGGGTTTTTTTGGGGGGGTGGGGATCGGAACCGGAGGAAAATCATGAGCTTGTCCGTAGAAGAGGGTCTTCTGTGCTGACTCGAACCTCTCAAGGTAGGAAGCATCATGCACTTACATCAGGGGGGAGACTGACCCAGAGGGGGTGCAACACAGCTAAGAGCCAGCTCACATGATAAAAACATGATTGAGCGACGTGAGACAGGAACATTGACCCGCTCCTCGAGGTAGCATGGAGTCAAGTCATGGAGGTACTTGAGAATGTACGTTACGATCATAAATGTTAATAATAGTTAGCTAAGAATCCACTGTTTACTGTTGATGTCTTGGACGGTACCATAGCTGAGAATAATTGAAGGATATTTGCGCCCTCATTTAGTAAATTATTCAATAGCACTCCCCTGTGGCTGTATTAGATTCTCTGCTCTCACTGTTTGCATATCGGGCTCTGAATGCTTCTTCGTGTCATTACCATTATATATGAGCTGTCAACCAAGGCTAACGTCACTTCCCCGCATGCATCTTCCTCCACAATCAGTACACGACGTGAGCCAAGGATGGATCATGATATGCTGCAGCCAATTTTTGGCAAAATGTTCTCGTCGTTTGACATGTGGGTTGTCTCAGTGTTTGCCGGGTCAGTTGGCAATCATTAATTGCGCAGAAATAATAACATCTTGCATCCCGCATATCGCTGTTTATCACTTTGGCTCTCGATAACGTCTGAGGGGAGACTAATATTTTCACTAATTGTTAGTAAACAACAGCTACTGTTAATATTGCTGCTACTACTACTGTTATTCCTGCATCTACTACTACAACTATCCCGATATCAAACCATCAAAGCTGGAACTCCTCTTCCTATCTTACCTTGGAAACTGAACCACTCGGGTCGATATGGCATCCTAATAAAATTCCTCATGCACGTGAACAGGGCAGAATGTGTCAACATGACCCAATCAATACTACTATGACCTACTCGGACAGCGTTGATCGAGGTCAAGTGTGGAGAACGACACTTATTATTATCTTATTAGTATCTAATATCTCCTCACGACTAGAACACCAAAAGTATACACCCCCATCAGTTTTACCGTCCCACACACTCCTCAGCGGAGTGATCCGTGAGATATGTGGATGTTCATTATTTTATATAGCCATTGCGATTCACTATGGCGTATGTTGCGTAAGAAGGGTTAGGACAATTACATCGGGCCCATACTCTGTTTCGTGGCATGGTAACATCGCCTAATAAATACAAGCGATCAATGGTAGCTCTCTGCCCGAGGTATATGCAGAAAAGGAGTTTTCGTCAGCTCACCGTAATTGGGTATAAACAATAAACAAATAAACAATAAATAGAACCCGTTGACCTCGCTGATATTTCATTCGCGAATTGTTAAGCTAATACAGTCAGTACCTTGTCGCTTTTAGAGATCCGATTCATTCACATTTTAATCATTTGCTTGATCTTATTCACTTGTTGAAAGTTTAAGGTAATTGTGCAGACATCATAGAAGTTACATGCCCGTGTGAATAAACGTGTAGGCTATTCGGTGTATGCCCCTCGTCAATTGATTGTGCGACGTGTCTCCAGAAAACTCAGTCGGAATGTGGGATGTATAGTGCAGATATATTATGATGAACAGATGTTGAATGATTTTGAAGTATTTTTTCAATATCTCCCGTGACAAAATTAAACAACGAAGCGATTTATGGGGCACATTTCGAAACAGAACAGAGTAGGACCTCTAGATGTTTGTGAATGAAAATTTACAATACTATAGAAAAAAATCAGACCGCTGTCTGCCCCCGAATAAATATGTCAGTATTTATCTCCAATTACCTGATTCATTTAATGAGCTACTGATTACTACACTTTGAATTCCTCAGCTGAATCCTGCAGTGCGTCCCACCATAAGTTACTTGGTGTTCTTTCATCGTTATTGTTCCAACGTCGAAGTGGAATTGCGTTTGCTTAACTTATCATGACCCAATGATATGATATCTTCTTTATTGCTTGACTACTTTATTACTTCGACTGCTGAGGTGGCAAATAAGTATTATATGTTTATACCGTGCGATGCATCGTACCTACCTAAGTGTACTGAATATGAAGGAGGGTTAAACATGATATTGGACAGTGTTGCATCACACACGATTCTATAGTGCAATTTTCCAGCCGAAAATTATGTGTGGAATGAATCGGTTTGAGTCATTGTCAATGGCAAGGTAGGACGACGCGCACTGAAAAACAAGAATTTTCCCTATTCGCTAACGTTAACCCTTATCTCTAGACTAATCCTAAATTTCAACATTAGAGAACCATCAATACTATACAAAACAAACTACCAATCGGATAAAACGTTGTATCCAGTCCGCATGTATTGCAACAAGTTTGTGCCACAACATATGGAAAAATTGTGAAATGATTTGCTCGAAGCGCTGAAAATGGTGGGCATGGTGAACCTGATAGCATGATGGGACGAAAAACCGGCCACTTGAGGAATTGTTCATCCCCAGAATACCTGAATGAAACAAATAAAGAAATTCCACTTAACAGTTTGGGTTGCGAATGTGTCTTCTCGAATCTGTTCAAGGTTTGGAAATAAATCATCAAGGAATATCCAAGCAAATTGAAAGATTGCTGAATGGAGTTTACATCTATTTCCAAATTTCAGATCAGTGTTTTCCATGAGCTTGAGTATTTTATCTAAAAAATGAAACCTTCGCATGTTTTTGCTGCATTCTTTCTTGCGCGTGACTCTTGAAGTAGAATGTTCTGTTGAGAATGTGGTAATACGAAACTGGGCTACAATCATTTATCCGCGCTGGCCACGTTCGAGTACACTGAGGAAACACTCGACGAAATGTGTTTCATGTTAGTCTAGTTTCCGAGATTCATCATAGTGACATTCTTAGTTATCCTTATTTGGGCTGACTCACCAGACCAATTTTCTTTGAGTGAAAATGGGTTTATGTGTGCAAATCATTGTTGTAGCCATACACAGCCTCATTAATGTTCCAATTAGTACTTCCCAAGAGAGTCCATATATATATTAGTCTTCCTGAGTATATTGATGTTTTTATCAGAATATATATATATTTGTTCCGTATCCTTTTACGCCACAGACAGTGTACGGAAAACATTTATAAATTACTATATCTCCTGTGTTGGAAAACATAAATTACGATACGTCCTGTGATTTCTGAACTTACGAGAAATTCTCACTTGACGTCATAGAAGAGGCACGCAACGAAAGTTAAACTGATTTATGGGCCACGAATGACGAAATGTTGGGAACTTTCCCTCATTATCTTGTGACCTGTATCAACCTGTAGCATTTAAATCAAATTAAATATGCGTTTCCATGCAACTGGGAGACGGAATAATTATTGATGAATATATTGTTTTTTTAGTCATGTAGTAAAGTTATAAATATCAACTATTTATCTACTAAATGGGCGGACTCTGAGGTAATTGTAGAGTTTGGGTACAAAATCCTGCCAGATTCTCAAGACTTCCCATTTCCTCCTCTCATACGTGGCAATGTATCACATTCAGTTTGTGTTGCTCAGTTCAGCATTGGCCTGAATAAGTTTGTTTATACCATACATCAGCGACAATGATGATAATCAGACAGGCAGCAGAGAATAGTGAGGGGTATAGTATACGTATCACCAAAGTTGGTGTTCTGACATCTCAGTAGTCAAACGCTACAAACAATCGCAATACTAATAATCCAATCAAAAACAATCCTGCTCCGAAGTTCAATCAATAAAACTGTCAGGAGCCATTGGCACTTCTCATATAAACCGCGAGCGAGCTCCACAGTGCGATGTAGCATAGACTATTTAAAGCTCGAGGGGAATTGAATTATAGTTCCAAAGAACACATGGTGATGGGAGGTCATATCAACTACCATCTAGCAATAATTCCATGCTGTCATAATTACATTCGTGGCGGACAGTTGCTACGAGTGGGCGAAAAATGTATAACATTACGTAAATATGTATCTTTGGTACACCAGATCTATTTTGAACGAGACGTGGTGTACAGTTCCATTATTTGTCCTAAATTTAAATTGGTGTGCCAAATAAATATTCAAAGCTAAAACTGCGAGAAAAATATGTTGACTTTCATAATGATCGTGCAATATCGTATAACATATTCCTAAGCAGACATCGTTCAGCCCTTAGTCTGTCATCCATGCTGAAAGTAGCCAAAACATGTAATTTTTCAAAATTTCCTACTACTCGCCCGGTCCCAACTAACAATAGTGCTTGTATACTCTTTATAGATGTATTAACACTAACTTTGAACGACGTCCCAGTATTCTGGACTAATGGCCTCCTACTGCATCTTTATTCATATCATGGAAAGCGTGCATCTCGAACTCGAGCTATATCCACGAGGGCATCCATTCCACCAATCATTTTTTAGATGTTTCCTCGTTCCACACATAAATAATGCAATTCTCCAAGTAAACGTCCACGGTCTACACCAATTACAGTAATTGAAACACGATTCAACGAATTACTCACAATGATTGGACACTGCCGACCCATGGGTAAAGTGCTAAATTATCGGTGCTGACTCACCACACCTCTTTTTCACAAGGATTGTAGATTACCTTAGTGTGCACGAATAACGATAGCTGTCAGGAGGATGCGTCCCTTTTCACTATTCACCAATATGGGTGAAGTTAACCGCTTGCATCTATACCCCAATGTGTTCACAAGATCACACACATTTCAGGCCCTAATTTAATACTAATTGCCGGTCCCCTGTTTATGCAACACCCCCATGAGCAACCGCCAGGTACCCCCGACCCCTATTATACTAGACTGAGCTCACCAGATTGTCTATCAGTACTTAGTCTAGTTGAAAGTCGCATACCTAACATATTACCCCACTGTGAGGTGTCTGAGACGATAGAACAACTGCATGGATGTACGCATCTGTTGTTCTGGTGTTCCAGTTGTGAGCTGACACTGTTCACGCAGGCAAAATAATTCCGACTGACAGTAACAGTATTATCAAGCCAAGCGGTAACTGGAATACTGTGCTATCTCTCACAGATAACTCCAATGAAGTTAGTTTGTATTGAATGGGCTAATAGTGTCTCCGGCCTTGTATGTTTACGTGCGTGAAGCTCTAGGTTAGTATGGCATCTCTGCTAACGTGATGAAGCGCTATATAAGCACCGTATATATTTATTATTATCGTTGATATCAATATTCAGGAACGCTTACGATCTGCATGTTCCAATTTATCATTTCCATGAAGTGCATATGCAAATTGCGACATCTGAAGTATCCGTCTGTATAAATGTGGGGATTCTGCTCATTATTTTCTCAACCAAACAACTATATCCCTCGTCCTTGATTGATTCAAGTACTAAAGATGGCTTACATGCAAGCACATTACTTCAACACTGAAACAACCAGTCAACAATAGACTTGTGTTCTCCAAACGATTAGCCTATACTCCATCTTGTGAAATGTGTGACAGACTTTTACTAAGCAGGGGCAAAGTGACAAATAATATTATTGTTTCGTCACAAACATCCAGTGAGGAGGAAAGTTTAGATGACGAGTGTACATCAGGAGGTTCCTGACATTATGACATATTATACCTGAGTGAAATGAGGTCATTAAGGATGAAGAACCAATGCCAACCGAGCATTTGCTGGATTGGATGGCAGCGTGTGATCCGCAGTCCAACGTCCGTGAGATAATGAGGGAGATCTGCCACAGTTTTCTAATATAAATCAATTCATTTGTTATGGCATGCTCTTTCTATGACGTACAGTGCGACTTTCTCGTGAGCTCATAAATCACGAGAGGTATCGTAATTTATAAAAGTTCCTCAAACAATGTCTGTTGCGTGAAAGGGTAAGAAGCATATATACATATATGTCCCGAGATAAATACCCATTAACTCTGGAGACCACATACTCTCTTGGGAAGACCAAATTGCACTACGAATGTCGCTACATGTAATATTATGTGTGAAGCACACTTTGTATTACCTATATTGCACACGTATGCTATACTGATGTAATCGATTCACTAACTTCCGGTAATTGATTATAGCTGACAGAATTGTTCCATAATATATTGTATTACAGACGTGTGGCAATATACGCGAACTGGTTTCCTCTGATTGACTGTTCGTTTCCTATCGATTGTTCTTTGTTGTTAGGTTTTGGGATTAGTTCAGGGATTAGATTAGCGTTAGAGAATAGAGGAAATTATTGTATTTCAGGTGGCATCATTCTACCTACTGCCAACTTGTCACTGACTATGACATAGACCAAATAATTCAACACTTATTGCCGATATATGACAATGTGTATTCGATATTGTGTTTATTGCAACAATACCAGATATCATTTGACTCTCCTTTATATTCAGTACACGTAGGTAGGTACGATATACCACTCGATATACTTCAAAAGTCAAGGGTCTTATATAACCATTCATTGGGTTATAATAACTCAATCAGGAGCACCTCGACTCTGACGCCATCTACAATTGACTTCGTTTACTGGACAAAGCTCATTGAAGTATCAATTAGAATCAACATACCTCGTGCGTTACCCCGCTGAGAAGTGTCGGGATGAGAGCGACCGGGGTGTATACTTTCGCTATTTTGGTGTTTTAGGTGTAAGTCGAGCCCACAGTAACGCAGATAAAATATTTCCTTCTGTAAGTTGATAGATAATAATAATAAGAATACTGTGCTATTATCCTCTCATGACCTCGACCAGCGCTGTCTGAGTAGGTTAGTATTGAATGGGTTGATCACGTTCGGCCCCTGTCCACTCGCGTAAGGTCCGTTCAATATGTTCATGTCATCGCAAACCGAGTGGTCCAGTTTTCGAGGTCATTCGAAGAGTGCAACTAAGTCATCCGTTGGATCATGCGGCTTTTGAGCTTAGTGACTTAGTATGCTACATTTTGCCGTCCATGCACCAATCTCTAGCTGACTGGGTTTATTCTTTGGATGCTCCAAGACAAACTTATATTTGGTGCCTGCCGAATAATTGTTGAATGCCTGAATGTTCCACAGCCCAGGTAGTTATTAGAAGTCACAAGCTGACAAGTAGGCACAACGAATAGTATGAGCATAATTATATATTTCTATATTGATTCCGATTGACCGATGAAGGCATTTTCATTTGATATCATACCGTATACCCTTATATGTGGTGATTTGTAGAATGGAGACTACAGTACTACAATGACACTTTATTGCATGTTATCTAGGGAGATACTTCAGCACCACCATGAGACCACGAATGTCAGGGTTCTCTCCTTTTCAGACTCGGGAGTGTCGAGAGATTCGCCCTGAAGCCATCACACAGTGCGTCGCCCTATGATGGAAGGCCGCGACTGTCAAATCACAACGACATACATAACTTCTAAGATCTATATGATGAAGTTTTGCGATGAATAGAAGAGGGAGGGTCGGCCAACCCCACCTCTCCTGGCTACGAATTATGGTAGGGATGTCAAACTTCTTGGACAGAGTCTCGAATAGAACCAAACCTCCTACCCTAACCTAAATTGATTTCACTCATACGAATATTCACTATTCGCTTGGAGGAGTTTCAAAGCATTAACCCCAATGCCTCTGTTCTTCCCTATACCAACACATATTTCTGACGTTTCACGTTAATCGGGTATATTCTGATTCTGAGCTGCTGTAATTAGCTGTTGTATTGGGTGCGTAGTCGTTGTACTGTAGTACATCGCTAACTGATTTTCTAATATTCAAGTTGATGATTTCATACTTTCCCTACTTAGTGCAGTGTCTGCGAATCTTGACTATTCGATGCCTTTGAATTTCTGTTGAATCTTTGCACTCTGTCTGTTTGTTTAGCCTCCCCGTTAGCATACCTAATGTTGTTCTTCAGCCTCTTTTCCTTTTAAGATTCCCTGTACACATAATTACAGGGACGCATACCCGGGAGACACTATACATCCCCTGCATATGTCCCCTTCAGACAATTGGCTGGGATCGGCTAGAAGCTCATGCACAACTAACAACCGCGCGATAGATTGTCGTATATCTTACCACACTGCACGCGAAACTCCCTGTAATATCCACGATCCACATCTTTATGAGGTCATTTCTCAGTCAGTTTAACTAATATACCAGAAAAACACTACTTTCTTCCGAATTGGGACGAGAGAACATTGACCTAAATACATCCAACGCCTGGCTGAAACACTGAAGCGTGTCACATTTTACATTGATCACATTCTGACTGGAGCAGGCCAGCAGCTATTTCGTTCATTAGAATCTGTCAACCATTCGATCTAGCTCACGCACAGCACTTGATGCGAGATGGTATGTTAATTTGCAATTATCGAGTACAATCTCTGTATCCACATCAAATCACGTCAAATTTGCGAAAGCGCGTGAGGCCACCTACTAACTAACTAACCTACCAATCGACAGACGTGCCCATACCCGTCTAATCGTTTAAGGGTTATCCCTGTGATAAATATATATATAAAAAAGACAATGTCTCTCGAATGGTCGTCAACATTTCATCACATTCATCACTACAAGACGAAATAGAATCGTTGGTGACAGGCCCGCGCCGTTAGCAAAGCTTCAGAATGTGTACTATATATGTGTCATCAGCAGCATACTAGATCTCGTAATTTTAGATCGTTCTAAGGAACATTAGCTAGGTCAAACATCAGTACATGAGTCATTACTTCTTATATCGGTACTGGGCTGATCTTAGGCAATAGCGCAGTATGGGCTAGGTCAAACATCAGTACATGAGTCATTACTTCTTATATCGGTACTGTGCTGATTTTAGGCAATAGCGCAGTATGACATGTGACGTCGGATGGGATGATTGAGAAAGTAAGTTGAATTCAGGGGATCGTGAATCGTCATAGAAGTTCACCTATTGATTACAATTAAGGTATCCTTGTATAAGCACAAAATGTTGGTTATGGTTTTGACAACATTGATATAAGTTGAATGAATCAAAAGTACGCTGAGGGTTGATCTCAGAAAGCACCTATCAGTACGCATCAGTGTCCCCAACAGGTCAAGTGGATCCCTTCTGATATAAACAACTTCCCACTGTATCTAAATATAAATATTCCTCTGGGAACTGACGAATGGCTGAAGTACGTCACTACATCAGTACATAGGCAAAGTGAGAAAGCCGGCAACAATCGAACAAACAGTTGTGGACCGGTGCTTACCATTTTCTTCCAGAACAATATTGGTGCTAGACGGGAATGCATTTCGAAATTGAGATATACTTTCCGCGAATGCGTCAATTAAGTTTCGTCGTGTGGGGAATGGACACCTGCAAGATACCTCCATCAATTCGTTAGGTCGCTGATAGTGATTTCGCGAAGTGGATTCGACACTACCAATTACTCATGAGCACTGAAATATTGTTTTCCAGGTAAACAATGGGATGCCAGTGAGGTGTGTATAATAGATACTAATCACATGCCTGGGAACAGCATAGAGCAAAACATGAACATACACAACAATGATAAATGATTGTGGAAATACCCTCAATTGACACTCTCAAATCAGAGGAACTTAATTTCCCTACAAATTATTGTTAGGTAGCGTTGGCAATGTTTCCTGAGATTAGTTGCATTGGAGAATATTGGGCATATTATTAGCTATGTTATCAGGAAATTCGAAATATTGGTCAAAAAGAAACAGTAATCCACACCAGTCGCGGTTGTAACTGAGGTGTCGGGAAGAAAACCTCCATGTGGCCTAACTCCGCGCCAAACCCTTGTAGTCAGTAGAGATGCCAGTGCCAGAAAATAGAGTGAGTGCTACACTCACAGGTGGCATAGATGATAAACTTGCAAAGTATGCCTGAGGTGACTAATCATTGGAGATTGACATGGTGCCACTTACCATAACTTATTCGATTTGCTCCTTTTGGTAATGCATTACTAGTTGCCTGACAAGTGAATAAAAAGAGGCTAGAATCGATTAATTGGGGAGTACCTTGTTGTGTGTTCGTTTCTTGTAGAAAAGGGTGAGGAGCTCATCATTCACTGATCGAATGTTGGGATGTCTCTAGAATTCCGAGGAAATACAGTATATGATGTGAGCCGAGGATGAATCATATTTTGTTGAACTTTATCTAGACGATAACCTGAATAGCATTAATCTCTCCGAATGTATGGTCATACCATCTCTCCCATGTTTCCTACAACATTAGGCATAGTTCCGACACTGTACCCATTGACAGTTTTTCATGTTCTGCAACATATTCGTTCCTTTGTACTGCTCTGCCTACATCCTACAGCTCTATGCAACTCTGAGAGTCGATCTACAATTGTTACTTAGAGCCGTCTTTCTGGTTGGTATTTTTTGTAATACAATATGCTTGTCAACTCTCAATTCCACCACGCCTGGGCAATATTACTATGAAACCATTTCGTAAATTGGATATTTGAAAAGATATATAATATTTTGGTTTGTTCCTTGATTTGTGATTATTATATAATATAGCGTCGGTTGAATTTGTGTGTTTGTTCTACGCATCTCTCTGTCAGTCTGTTACGATTATCTTTCCGTTGACCCGACACAAGTACGCCATCATTGGACGCGTAATCACTCGTAATAAATGTCTATGTAATATACTTTGATCATAAGAATTGTTACATGAGTTATAACTTATATTCTATAATATTAGTCACTATCGCACCGGGGCGTCCAGTTACATTTATGATTTACAGGTGATACGTGAAAGGTATAACACCTAAGTTCTAAAAGTCCTAAAATATTGTCTACACTTCAGATATTTCATTAGGTTGAATTCATAAAATCGTGAATATAGTCGATTTCTTGGGATTAGTCCTGCAACGTATCACACGTCAATTTCTAATTAGTGGAAGTAAATTTCAAAAGAGGACACAGGCGAGCGGTCAGTGGCTGGCTGTCTTATTATAAAACATCCTAGTCGTGTGAATTATGACCAAATGCAAGGAGGTGTGACGATTTTTACCAATAACCTGGGATAGACGATCGGATAGGTTCTCAGTTCTGTTACATCTGCGTGAAGTATTTGGGTTTTGTGTTGCCAGCGTCATAACCAACAAACACGATATCGTTTTGAAACTATTTTTAAAAAAATCCCAAAATGTTCCGATAATATTTTCAAGGGAGTAACACTAACAATAGGACAATATTCCCAAAATGTTTTACAAAACCTTTCGACGGAATGATTCGAGAACGTCTCCAAAAACTTCCAAGAGTGTTCTAGATATAGGTTTTGACGGCAAAATGAATGCGCTTGAACGGGTTCACATTATGTTAGTGATGTCGAAGTATGTTATAGTATCGCTCGTTCCCTAAAGGTATGTGTTTCTCCTAAATTTGAAATATTATATACAAAAGGTGTCTAAAATATTCTCTCAAAACGTTTTTGAGATGGAATGGGAACCTTTTCTTAACATTAACAACACAACTTTTTGGGGGACAGTGGAAAAAACATTCTGGAAATATTTCGAAAGCGTTTCTTGTTTGCGGAAACACGCTACTGCCCCTCCATGTTGGCTAATGCCACGTCTTCCAGTGTATCAACATGCCATAGCAGGCAGGTTCACACATCATGTCAATTATGGAGCGGCTGACAGAGGCCTCTGAGGTAGACCCAGTTATATAACATTGATATGAATGCCTCGAGTTATCTCTCCCAGTGATCGCGGCAATCAGAGAACGGACAAATCATCAGGTTATAATAAGGGAAACTCCAGTCTGTAATAAAATAAGAGGTGAAACTCGCCGAGACGACCCACAAGGTCTACCCACGCGGCGACAGGCGAAGGGTCGTATTAACCATATCTTATCAGTTATGCCTTTCTGTTTGTGTGTGCGGAATCCGAGAATGGACCAACAACCCAACTGATTGGATTGCAATGAAAGCGGTTTTCTCAACACGAGTTCGAGGTCAATCAATATCTTAAATCCATTTGCGTCAACCAAATGTTTGTTTTGACGAATTCAATACCACACTTGACCGCCTATATCTCGCTGGGAAATAAGTATCTTGAATTCTAAGGACGGATCGACACATTTACGAGCACAAATATATCCACGCCGGAATATTGGGATGCTGAAGTGCTTTTTCACGCCAAAATGTTTGGTATTCGCGTATTCGTGACCTAGAACAAACGGAGTTGATTGATCTGTGCGATGAAGGCCTACACGCCAGACAGCACTGTACAGCAGTGCCTAACCAGAACAATTAGTATAGATGTGCATGCGTAGATACAGCCTTTAGTCGTAGGTTAGACATCTCAGACACAGAAATTAGAACGTCTTCAAAACGCTGCTGCAATGATCGCAATGATGACCTATAGTACTTCCGAGTATCTACTATGGTAACGGTCTTTCACTGGCGCTGCACTGTTAGTTTTGAACTCCTTACCTATTGGTATGTATTGGCATTCGTGAGGTCTCACCCACCCATCACTGTTTCGAGCGTAATCTGAAATAGTATAAGAAATTTTATATATATGATTAGGCGATTAGGCGAAATGTAACCCCACATGGGACCTCTTGAGTGGTTACGAACCCGAGGGGATCTGCCGCGGCAACTGAAAAAATACGTTCCCCTCCAACATCCCCCAACCCCTACCCCTCCGTGGCTTGCTATTGTTGTTGGACCGTCGCGCTTTTTCATGTTTTCCCTCTCATGCGATAGCCTCTTCACGCCGGGTCACTGGAATTTCAGCTTGTATTCCATATTGACGTCCCTGTGCACAACTTGCTTGGGTCAGTCGGTCTGATGCTACTGCATTGCTCTATATGGTATGTTACCTATGATAGTTATACTCTGTATCGATTTTTTTCTCTCGAATTCATCCCTTTAAACCCTAACATGATCATTCTTCTTGACACGCTGACAGCAGATATCATGATCTCTCCAATCTGGCAATATCCAGTTTATCCACCAGCAAATTCGGCGCCTATTGTTATGAACACTGGTCTTTCCAGTTGGAAGACGTTACGGAAACACGGGCAGGTCTACTGAACTCATAATGTATATTGCTTGCTGATAACAATGCAGTATACGAGAAACAGAGGGAAATAATCATGAGCTTTTCCATAGAAGAGGTTCTTCAGTGGTGACTCCTCAAGTGGGGAAGCATCATGCACTTACACAAGCGGGAAGGCTATTTCAGAGAAGGGGTGCAACGCAGGTAAGAGCCTAATCACCCTCACGAGGGTGAACGTGCACGATGAGGACATGAGTGAGCGATGTGAGACAGGGACATTTACCATCTCCTCTGGGTAGCATAGGGTCGTGTCATGAATGTTCTTCAGAATGTACGTCACGATCACAAATGTTTGGCGTAGCTCAGTCGGAATTGAAGGATATTTGCGCCCTCATTGAGTAAACTATTCAATAACTCTCCTCTATGGCTGTATTACCTACTCGGACAGCGTTGGTCGAGGTCAATAGAGGAGAATGGCACTTCATTCTTCTTAGTAACTATCTTCTAATTGGTATGTAGAATATATGTTGGGTGGGAATGTAAAATGTAATGTGCTTCAGTGAATCTCATTATGAGTGAATGTTAATGGTTTTAATTACCCCAAATGTCTTACTATTACCCCAACTACAATAGTGTCCCCTTTTTGGCGTGGATTGTAGATCACATCAGTGTGCACGAATGACAATATAACTGCCAGGCAGGTGCGTCCTATCTCTCTACTTACCAACCTGGATGAAAAGCTTAGTTGACCGCTTGAATATCTTGCCCAGTGATTCCACACTGTCAAACAAATTTCAGGCCATGACTTGATACTAATTACCAGTCCCCTGTTAAAAACGTCACATATCTAACATATAAACCCACTCTGTCGTGTTTGGGACGATAACAACAAGTGGGTGTACGCTTTCGCTATTCGAAAAGTTAGGTCATCCCTGAGAGGTCATCGCAGGTTATGAACGGCACTGTGCTAGAGGCAACATTTTAAATATAAAGCAGCTATTACGTAATGACACAACACGTACGTCAAAATAAAAAGAACGAAAAAACTATTAATATTGGGAGGGGGGCGCCGGTGTACAATCTAGCGTTGCTGGTCTGTGGGCGGCCAGGAATATGGGGGGCAAACTAGGATCCTGGAATTCGGGTTCGTGGGCTAGGTATCGTCCGTTTTATTTGTCGGAGGCTTATGGACTATATGGTTAGTAGGTGCGCCTATTGGAAGGCGTTTTGTCCAGTTCTTGGATATATCTTTGAGTGTTATTTCTTCGCTCTGTGAAAAATAACGCTGTTATTAGCCTCTGTTAAAACGGAGCTGGGTCAGTATATCTATGTGGTAGGCAGCTACAGGGTTGATTTTCAACGTTAATTTACCAATTTATTAGCCTTTCTACGGGTGCATGATTCAATAGATTTGATGAATGCTTCATGACTTCACTCAAAGAGATTCTTGGTGCGAGGATTGGTCCTCACCTGCAAGGGCGCTTTGATGAATGCCTCATGATTTCTCTCAAGTTTGAGGAGTTCATGATTCAATCGATTTAGATGAAGGCTTCATTATTTCACTCAAGGAGCTCCTTGGTGTAAGGAATGGTCTTCACCTGCAAGGGCGTATTGATGAATGCTTCATAATTCCAATCAAAGAGCTTCATGGTGCGAGGATAAAATGAAAAATGCAAACAGATATTATAACAATTCATATGTCAATTTACGACTTACGAAATCGTTTTACATGTAAACGGTCCGAAGCGTATACTATGGCCCATTAGCTCAAGTCGTGTACCTCCCCTGGAAGTCTGAAGGCATTTCAACATAGAAGGTGTGTGTTACGTAATTAGTTACTATACTGCAACTTCCGATACTGATGCCACTACTACTACGACAACTATTCTTCAATTTCTGCCTACAATAATTTCAGTTTAGAACCATCGAAGCTTAATCTGCTCCGTGTAATTCTCTACTACACGGATTTCTATGTACAGTTCGACAGTGACCATATGATTTACGTAGCAGCTTGAAATTATTTCTCTAGCTGTTCACTATTCAATATTGTTCCTTCTTCTGAAGCTCGTTCCTTGGTTCGACGTTGTCGAATTCTACCCACCTATTACAACAAGAGCAGCAATGCTGCTGGTCTTTAACTAAACATCTATGAATAACTGAGTTACTTTCACTATCATCTGGGTCATCGTCTATATTATGTTTGGGATTATGACACGAAATGACCTTTAACCATGTCACCAATAATAGCAGGGTTTGTTATGCAGGAGATCTAGACCAACAGCCATCAAATCTCCCGTCGAGACTCCATCATGTTAGTTGTCGGAGTGCATCAACTAGCTCGGGGTACACGACTATACATATTTCTCAATTATGAAGAAGATATTGGACATTTCAGTGGTTTTCATAACGATTTCGATAGTAGCGCCAATCACTCATATGTTTCCGGTGCCGCCGGGAACTTGGGAAACTTGTGGTATGCATGTGGCACGTGGTACGCATGTTCGTCCTATTAAACTGTAGGGTGGGTTCAGGAGTTGGTGTTGCTATATGGATTATGTACTTCATATGACAAGTTTACGTATACTAAGTATGGGTTCTCTTGCTCATTTGTTTACTGGCTATTATGTTTACGAATGATATTGCTGAACCTTCGAATAATAGGAATCAGATCATGAATCAGATTGTGGGTCCGGTATCTGTATACTGCCGACTTGCTTCTCCCGTGCGTCCTCAGGCAAGGCGCTTGTGTGGTGCTACGTGTGAGGAACCTGAATAAAATTAGTGCCCATAGCCGCAGCAACTTACTCTCCGGGATGATCGGAG
>JAUOBX010537497.1:0-10041 GCA_032360705.1 Eupentacta quinquesemita
GAATTGGTTACACACATAGCGAATGAGGTCCTTTATCATTGTCGCTGTGTATATCCGCCATGATGAAAAGAGACTGGAATTCGTGGGCCAAAAATAACAGAAATCGGATCGTTGCACTATACGATATCGTTGCAGTGTGACTGGGGCTTAATGCTATTTCTTAGGACTGTCAACACGATAGATCGCGATGAAAGTTTCAACTTATATATTTTTCGTATGACCAATGATTGTTCTATATCAAATCATAATGACTAGCAGGACAGGGTAGAAACAATGCCCTTAGATAAATACCGCGCGGCGATTTTCGCTCGATGACAGACATGTCGTGTTGTGATTTATCGCGTCGCGCGTGCAGTGTGGACAGGTACAGGTAGAGATGGTACCCTCGAATGTGATTCGAGACTGGGTCTCAAATGACTCCGAACCAATGTCAGAAAGCAGTACATTATTGAAGGTATAGTAATGTGACTTTTCGAGTCGGGTCCCGAAATATACCTAATTTGATTGTATCAAGTCAAGCCGGGGTAGGGAAGGGTATGGTAGAGGAGGAAGTTAAAAAAGATGAGAAGAAAGAGAATGAGATGCAGTGAGGTGCTAGAATCATGGATAGTTACCGTTTTTTAGGTATTGTGGTGGATCGAATGATGTTTGAGGTTATGTTTGAACACGTTGAGCGGAGAGTAGTTTCTGATATCAGGGCCAGGGTTAGCGAATTCCACACGGTCGCACTAGTAGTCAGGTAGTCACAATTGGTGACGCTGAATGGAGTGTTCGATAATAAAGACGGTTCTGGAGAGAGTGCTGTAATCATGTGAGCGTTAGTTCTAGTATATTGCGTACTCAGCACATGACGTTTTCTTACCCTGTTACAGAGGTAGATGTACTTGCAGTTGCGATTGGTGGGGTATTGGTGCTCAGGTTCTGCTGTGGTGCAGTGAACTTGGGTTTATCGGGTATATACGTGACTGTTCTTATAATAATAATAGGGACATTTATGAGGCGCCTTCTCAGAGAGATACAAAGCGCTCAGAACAAAACAAAAACAAAAAAATACAACAGGGTCAATACAAATAACAAAACAGTTCATATAAATGAATGTCTTTTGAGGTGACATTTGAAAGTAGCAGTCGATTGACAGCAGACCACTTCACGTGGGAGGAAATTCCAGAGGGAAGCCTCAGAAAAACGCCGATCGCCAGCACCTGTGCGGGTACGAACACTTGGCGTTTTACTTTTACTGTATTCCAATTGTGGTTTCCTTGTGAGAGTGAGTCTTCACCTATAACCTTTCTACAGCCAGACAGTATACCTCTACCGAACGTTGCGGTTTGAACTAATAAGCTGGTCCACGGTTATAAATGCGCATGCACACTGCGGCCGAACCTTCGAGAACAGGCGAAAATATTAACATAAACGCATTGTTCAGAGTAATGTTAGAAACGATAGAATTCTCGCTATGTTTTTCGGGTGATGTTCAATTTATTTTCATACGGGGAGTCCCTGAAAATTGCTCTGCGCCATAATTACTGATATCTCCATTACCGTGTACACGGTTACTATAGTCAGATAAACGGGTGTTCCCATGTGACCTTTGACACCATAACAATAGCATGCAGTAGGCTTACAGCCTGCATACAACCGTAAACTGACTTATGACTCGTACTTATTCCCTATCCAATTGATCAGCTAATTGATACTTTACCCTGCCCTTTTCTTCAAATAATTTAACTGAAATTCTATGAAGTAGGTTCGCACTACTAAAGTCAAAATTAAAAGTCAAACCCGTATAATGATCTGAATCAAGGTATAATAATCTCAAGGCTGTCATAAGCATTCGCCCTAAAACGGAACAGATGTTCGCAAAAACATGATGGAAACACCTCGGCTGAACCGAACAGATGTTATGCAAGGGCTTGGGTGTCACGTAAGTTGATTGTTAAATGTCTGCGTGAACGTGATCACAATTATTTACTAGCACGATTAGTCAATCCCATATCAGTGTTTCGACAGACCCCTTTTCGCCATATATCTCCACTTGCACTGACAGAAATACGAACTCACAGTGAAATGATGCGGTAGTTCAGAAAAACTGGCGAAAATACCTAAAGTGTTTCAAAACAGGAAATATCAGTCGAATAACGCCTTGTAGTCTGCAAATGCAATTTGTTAGTGTAAGAAGTTCACTCTATTCTTTCTTGGAACAGAATCCGCAAACAAGTGATATTCAACAGCAATTGCGAATGCCAGCTATGGGAAAAAGGTATGGTGCGACAATCGAACATTATTTTGAATGACAGTTGTCTAAACACCACTATATGTGTAGGATCCAAAAGTTATATGGATGACTGACTGTAGTACCTGGATCTGTTATTTTTATTTAACTAGTGGTAGTTCGGGCGGCGAACACAATGGTGAAATCTGTTTCCCCATATCTTGTTCAATGTTTGGATACAAGCGGTGATAACTGAAGAATCTAGCATTTTTAGTGGCCATGAGTGAAGTACCTGGGTGTGTTATTTGTATTTGGCTAGTGGTAGTTTGAGGCGGCTAACAAAATGGTGCAATCTGTTTCTCTATATCTTGTTGAGTTTTTGTGATATAGGCGATAAACAGGTTAGGAACTATCCTGTGAAATTAGGAATTGTGTGTTTCCATTATTTCTGGAGGGGGGTGGGCCAGATATACCTGACTTTTATCATGTAAGGATATATTGGAGCAAGGTTTTTATGACTGGATGCCCTTCCTAACATCAACCTGTTTGACAGATCAGGCACTGGATATTTTTATTGTGACATCAACACTAGATGAGTTGCAAACCAAGGCTAAAGGACCTCATCCACCCTTGAAATGGTATAAAATTTGAGTTTTCCTTCTCCTAGATATTTTTGCGAATTAATTAATTTTCTGTTCTTACTTCCAGATTACTACGAGAAGCTGGGAAGAACACCCTCACACCGCTCTACATGGTTGGTGTTTACTCCGATAAGAAACTGCTCGGCTGGGGTGAGTTCAAGTTCCAATTTTAGTTAGCACCTTCCATAATATGCATACGTTCATCATATTGATTCCCATAATCAGCATAAAACAATGGTGTGATATACAATGTTCAATTATTAACATTGGTATTTGGTACGGTAACCAGGATGTGGGAGGGCCAGGAATAAGTAAGTAGTACTTTTCGAGTCTGGCCCTTCAACAGAAATAAAAACACATTTAATAGTAAGGAGGATATGAATGAAAAAAAAAGTTGGAAAGGGAGAGAGGTGATCCTGTAAAATATATTATGAAAGATATGCAGCAGCCCACTTTAGTTCTACCATGAATAATTGTTATGCATTTTCAGTTTTCCTTGAAAAGTTTCGTCCACATTTTTCAGGCTCTGATCTTGAGATTTCTAAATGTGTACACCGGTGCTACATAGGATTTTGTCTCTGAAGTGTTCTAGTATATGGGTAACTGAGAGCATTTCTTCCGATAGAGATACAAAAAATCCCTCTGTCCTGTTTTAATCCTGTTTCCTTCTCGAGCGAAATGGTGGCCAAATTATGTCACTCTCGCAGCTATCACCATTACATCTTGCTTGATCTCGACATTTCGATACATGCCAAACCTAACGAACGAGGTGGCCGGGGAATTGTTTCAAAAATATTGAGCAGCAGCTGTTGAGAGCCTTGTCAAGCTATGTCAAGTTCAGAAACTGGTAAAACACTGAGGGACTTGGCAAAAGCTTCAATTCAATCTGCAGGTAGAGAGTTCGATTCAGTGTATGATTCAGGACCATCAATCGACTCATTTACTCAAATTGGCAATGAGCCAGTTTACGGTTATCAACGCGCATGCTCACCGCTGCGAAATGTTTTGGGACAGACGCACCTATGCTTCGGGACCGGGTCCCAGGTCATCGAGGAATTCCTAACTAGCCTTTCCACTCTCTGGTTGATTCGTTGCAAGAGGAATATTTGTGCCGAAAGAACTACAGCATTATCATGCAAGGAATCACTATGCACTGTTGCCTTCTTGTTTTGTTCATTTCCTCAGGTCCTGGAGAGTCAACAGATGTAGCGGAGAAGGAAGCGGCTGCCGTCTCGTTAAAGAACCTCTTGGGCATTTCCGAGAACCGACCGCCACTCCCACTGGACTCAGTGAAGCACAGTCATATCAATGGAGCTATCTCCCGATCACTAGACGAGCATATGGACCAGAAACGACTTGAAGCAAGTTGATCCTCGGCTGACAGTGAATGTGATTCAGACTTGCGTGAACAAATAACAATGTCTTGGAGCAAGCTGGACCCTCATGGTTTCACATGGATGCCGATCTGCCAATCACCAGATGTGCAGACGGACCAGAAACGACTTGAAGCCAGCTGATCCTCGGCTAATAATGAATGTGGCTCAGACTTGCTGAAAAAATTCGGAAAAATTTGGAAGCACAGTGTTCGTTGGATACCATTGGTCAAACACTACTACATGAACAAATGAAAATGTCTTGAAGCAAGCTGAACCCTCGTGGTTTCACCTGGATGGCGATCTGCCAATCACCAGATGTTCAAATGGACCAGAAATGTCTTGAAGCAAGCTGAACCCTCATGGTTTCATTAATATGGCTCGGACTTGCTGTGCAAATTTGGGAGCACAGAGTTTGTTGGATACCATTGATCAAACACTGCATGAACAAATGGAAATGTCTTGAAGCAAGCTGAACTCCTGAAGGATATGACAGAGACCTGATAAGATATTCTGATACCAAAGGAGTTTGGACCAGGGAAAATGTTAGATGACATTTCCCTGTTTGGACGAACGGTCGAACAGACTGTCAATGTTTCATGGACTGCTCAAAGCACAGTTGTGTCAACGGAACCATCTGCTATAAACTACATTCGCGTCAGAGGCAAGTTGGAGTGAACAAAATGGAATCTTGTGAAATGTTATTGCAGCTTTGAACCTGTTTCGATATTACTAGACTTCATGCCATATTGGTCGACCAGGTTGACACGAGCCTGCTAAAGCAGATGATATGACTGGTAGAGCAATCCCTGATAGTAGAGGGGGCTAATCCACTTTGATATATATACCATGGTCGACTGATACTAACATATCTTCTACTCACTTCAGTTTGACAAATCCCCCACAATTGAGATTCTGCTGATTAATAATCAGGTAAAGTAGATATCAATCAAGAATTGGGCATTGGCACGGATACACAATAGACCTATTCGGCAAGATTTCCAACTTAGTACTATGTCATCCACCCATACATCCCTCCTTGAAGAGTGAAATTTCATATCGTAAGCGAGGGAAACAAAGTCCTACAGGCGTTCGTTTAGGCAAAGCCCTCATTGTGTATGTGTCATCCTGCATCCTGTGCATATTAGTCGATGGAGCTGATACAATATAACACGCCTGTTTAGACAGGCTAGGATGACCCCCCCTATTCGATTCCATAATCCAAATCAGGATGAATAGAAGGAGTGTACATGAATTGAATTGTTTGACTTATCTTCACCAGTCACTCAACTTGTCTGGATCTTACTTCCTCTTCAGTAGTGGCGGACAACAAGTGTACCCAAGGATCAAACCACTTTCTCAGATCCTGGAGTTGCGGAAGCTGTTTGCTTCAGCTTCTTGTTTTTCATTCTTTGCCCGAAGAAAAGGAATCTATGCGATGCTGCTGGTGTGTATATGTGCATGTGTATGTATGTGTGAGTGTTACGCCCCTTGTAAACACGATAACTGGTGAACAAAATGGTGCAGGGACTTCATACTTGGTATGTAATTTGGCCATATGGAGTGCATGATCCCTTTTGTTTTGGGGTTCCTTCCAAGGTCGTTTGGGGTCAACAGAGGTCAAAGTCTAGAAACCTTGTAAACACGATAACTAATGAATGAGAAGACGCAGACTTCATACTCCGTATGTAGGTTGGCCATATAGAGTACATGATTCCTATTGTTTCTCAGTTCGGTCCAAGGTCATTTGGGGTCAACAGGGGTCAAAGTCTAGAAAACCATGTAAACATGATAACTAGTGAACAAAACGGTGCATAGACTTCATATGGAGTTCATGATCCCTATTGTTTTGGGGTTCGATTCAAGGTCACCTGGAGACACTAGAGGTCAAAGTCTAAAACACCTCGTAAACACCATAACTAGTGAATGAAAAGGTGCAGAGACTTCATACTTGGTGTAGGTTGGCCATATTGAGTACATGATCCCTATTGTTTTGAGGTCTAGTCCAAGGTCACCTGAGGTCAACAGAAGTCAGTCTAAAACTTTTGTTAACTAGTGAGCAAAGAGGTGCATAGACTACATACTTGTACTTTGTAGGTTGGCAACAAGGCATGACCCCTGTTGTTTGTTTGGTCAGTTGTGAGCTCATCTGGGTTGAAAAGTGGTCGGAGTCTAAAAACCTTGTCAACACGATAACTAGTGAACAAAAAGGTTCAGAAACTCCATACCTAGTCTGTAGGTTGGCATACCTAGTCTGTAGGTACATGATCCCTGCTGATTCTTTGTCTGGTCCGAGGTGATCATAAATGCGATGGATTTTTTTAGTAACAAGGTAAGGAATCACTACACATCGTTGTGTTCTTGTTTTTCTTTACTGTGGCATTGAGTGCAAACACTCTCCTCATGAGTCTGCCAAATTACTGGCGGGAAATTTGGATCGTATTGCATTGCAGTTCCGACAAATTTTCTATCGTTATTGCCAGAGTGGGACTGATGTTGTGGGAACAAATGGTTGGTAGGTCGTACAAGGTCTCAACATTATGACACTCTGTCCAAATAGTAAATAACATCCCTCTTCTTTTTGTTAAACTTCATTTATAGGTAATCACCTGTAAATATGGCAATGTTTCATACCAGCAAAATTTCATGTACAGATTTTGACACAATGTTCAATTCAATTGAACACCCTTCACCTCCTGATTGACAAGGTCAAAGTATTGCTTGAGCTTCTGAACTATGGTTCTTTTTTATGGACATTGCATTCTTAGCTGTCTGTGGATTCCTCCATTGAACCACACAAAATATGCCTCCTTCATGTGTCACTAATGACTAATTCAGTATAAGATCAATGGAATGACATTCAGCAACATGTTTGCCTCCCTCCCAATAGACATGAATAGTTAGCAATTCAGCTTGAGCGTTAAGCTGTTCAAATTCCTGTGAAAATGCCCATGTTTTATGCATCGAGGATCATACCAGGTTTATGCTTTCCCTGCTCGCGTTAATATGCATCTTATCGATGATGGAAATTCATCCCTGAAGTGCTCAATTAGCCACAGGTGTTCGTATGTCAAAGACCTGCATTATAGCCCTTAGTCCCTTATGACACTTCCTATCATATTCCACCGCTTTCCATGAATCGGAATAATTTCCTCTCGCGATCGGCACTCTGGAGAACGTCGGGAGAATCGCCGCCGGGGAGAAATTCAGTTTGTCATGTCCTCCATGTACTTTGATCCCATGGCATAAATTCTCCCCCGATGGTAAAGCTGGTCGGAGGTGAAATTAATTGATTTGTGCTTTTGGTTCTCCTTCATCCTCCAGTTCAGCCGATAATTAGCGTGCCGTCTTTTTTAATTCCCAACGTTCACCAGGAGCAATACAGGCCTGAGTGTGTGCAGCACAGAACCACCACCTGTACAGCGTTGTGTACCGATGGAATTACAAATGAACAGAAATTGGGCTGATACTCTCCAGGCTGTAATGATCATGATCATTTAATTTTAATTTAATATCAGTGAATAAATTTCACTTTTTGCTGAGAATGATGATGAGCAGGTGGCCTCTTATTCGTTTCTCGAAATTTGGAATTTTATTTGAACTCATATGATTCTCAAGGTTCAATTGCTGCTAGCATATCTTTTGTTGATGTGGCTTTAGTTCGTCAGTGATAGGATAGACTCAGCCTGTAGGGCTCTGACTACAATAGTCAAGAGATTGTTAGTTTAAATTGTACACTGGCTGATCAGCATTTCCATCGAGTACAATCTGCACCCATAGGAATTAGTTTTCTCATCACAAGGGCTCTTTTGGAATACTTTCATGAAAAAAACTAGGCCATGGGGCTTCTTTCTGTGCACATGGTCCTTCTGGATTTGAATTTGAAAGTGCTGCAAAGGGATTATAATTTGAATAAAAGGTCACGGGAAGCATATATTTCCTTGTATTTTAATGAATGTAGATTTGTTTTCAGCTAATTTTATGCACAGAAATGAAATAATAATGAAATAATGCAATTTTTTTCCTACAACAATGTCTTTCCGCCACCATAATATTTTTTTATAGGGCGATATTCTCATTTTCAGAGGGCCAATGATCTACCGCCTCGTGCCAATGAACTACCGCCTCGCTCATTTCATGCCTTGGAGAGCATGCCTGTTTTCCAGGATTGTAGAGTGCTTTGGGATTTTTACGCCATGGTGCATCACATCAGCACCGGTTATTAATTTCAATACAATTGATACCTGTTTGAACAATAACAGCAGGTTGATAATTCTATTGATGACAAGTCTGGCTGAGAATTACATTACCGCGAAACCTCAATTCTAAACATTCTGTCTCTCCCTGTAATAAATGTATGGCTTTTGTACCGATTCATGCCGCTCTTGCAAACATTCAACCGGGTCCTGTCAACAGCTTTCTGAGCTAAATCAATGCATCCTTTCTGCCAGGCATGTCTCTTCATTAAACGAGAGCAACGTTGGTTTCTGGCCTGTCAATGCTGCAGTTAGCTCTGTGGAGTGAGTGATCTCTGCATACTGTATCCGTAAGATATAGATCGCTGAATCACTCCATCTTATTGTGATGACTCTTTGGGGTTGCTAGATAGCATGCCTGTTCCCCAGGCCTATTAAGTGCTTTGAGACTGTTGTGGCATGATGCACTACGTGAGCACTAGTGCCACCGGATAGTCATTCTAATACGATTAAATAAATACCTGTCAGAAGTCAGAACAATAACTGCATGTTGATAATTGGATTGTCGACAAGCCTGGCTGAGAATTACATTACCAAGGAACCTCAATTCCAAACATTCTGTCTCTTCCTGTACTGTATGGCTTTCATACGATTCATGTCGCTCTTGCAAACATGCAACTGGGTCCTGTCAACAGATGTCAACAGCTTTCTGAGCTGAATCAAAGCATCCCTTCCGCCGGGCATATTTCTTCATTAAACGAGAGCAATACTGGTTTCTGGCCTGTCAATTCTGCAGTCAGCTCTGTGGGGTTATCTCTGCATTCTGTATCCGTCAGATATAGATCCGTAAATCCGTCCATCTTATTGTGATGACTCACGGACAGCGCAACAGTTGGCAGTTTGCGTTGGCTGTAGTGAATCCTCAGCTCTTATTTGCTGGACAACAAACGGTCTTGGCGTCTGTTTTGATAGATAAAGCTGCTGTAGATTGAGCGGGCACTCTTTTAAGGTACGGCCAGTTATATGGAGATAGATGAAGGATGTCTCAACGTAAAGTGCATAGATTGTTGGGTGGCTGATGTGATGATCGATGGAGAATCATGCAGGTGTGAATAGAAGCTAATGCACTAAGTTGGCAGTTTGTGTAGGCTGGAGTGGAACCTCAGCTTTTCATCGCTGGACTTAACAGCCAAAGGTTTTGGCATAGATCTGTTTTAATAGTTAGAGCTGCTGTAGATTGAGCAGGCACTTTATAAAGATAAGATGAGATGTGATGATCGATTGAGAATCATGCAGGTGTGAACAGATGTTGGTGGTAGATAATACGGAGAGAAAAAGCACATAATACTGTACACCAATGAAGTAGTTGTTTGGTTTGAAAAACACTGGCAAACATATATCTAGTCCAACACACACACGTCAGGCGCGTATCCAGGATTTTCCAACCTGGGGGGCGCGAGGAGACCATCTAAGCGGAGCGCCACCATAGGTTGGCGCGCAGCATACAAAGCAAATTTTTGGTTTTCAAAACCCCTCAGATGACAGCAGGTGGCTCCTAGAGAGTGTTTTCAGCTATATGTATTTGATTTTGACACATTGGTTTCATGACACTGCAAATG
>JAUOBX010537608.1:0-10041 GCA_032360705.1 Eupentacta quinquesemita
TGGTTGATGAGGGTCTTGGGGATACGTTTGGCTAAATAATCACCTAATGGGCAAGTATGAAAGAGAAACATGGTAGACAGATTTAGGGTCATTATAACATTTATCATAGAAAATCATGAGCATTTTTAGTTTACAAAATTAAAGTCATGAGACCCATGTATCACAACCAAAAACATATAGCTGAGAAGACGTGGGAAGCCGCCTTGGAGCTCTAAACCCAGAAATGGTCGTGTGCGCTATGTCACTCCTCTTAGATGGTAGACCAGTGCCCCCTCATGAAAAGAAAAAATGTAGAGTACTATGCTCCAAGATTACGTATAGCATAGACAGGTAGATTTGAGAAATGTTTTTTTCCGTCAAATTAGTGATCCATTTCATTCATTTATAGAATAAAAATCAGGACAGTTTCAGCACATGGATTCGGTATGATATAAGGCAAAAAAATCACACCATTTTGCATCCGAGCCCTTCCAAGGCAGCTAACTTATTCCGAAAGGCGAGGGAGTAACCCCCTCCTCTCATACCCCTTCCTCAGAATACTCAACTGTGCCCCTAACAACATAATCCTGGGTACGCCCCTGCAACAGTTATCCTCTACTGTCCGCCAGAGCAACCTTCAATGACATATCGCACCAGAATAATATTGTTTGCTGTACATAACTGTTGCATGCCTGCCAAAATAGGAATGAGGAATGGAACTGTTTCGGTCCGTGTTGATCTTCATATCAAAATTCCTCGTTTGTCAGTGTCTTGGAAGTGATTTTTGTTTTGAAAATATGGCAAGGAATCACTACACATCGTTGTGTTCTTGTTCTCATTTCAGCGAATTGCTTGTAATTTTGGGGTACGAAACGAAATTAAAACTATTTATTCAGTCAGTTATTAGCTGAAAGATTGATTGAGTTTCAGTCACTGTAATTGAAGAAAAGTTCCTTCCTTCTTTCTGCCTCATTCATGAGCTGTATATGGAGTGATCCCAGAGGAGGAGATATGTGGGCATATATAATAATGACTTCTGCAAAACATTACCACTGTTACCCTGTACTTCCTGCCAGCCAGGTCATCCTCCGGGAGCCCACACATGGTGGAAAGAGCAGAGGTAGACACCTCGACACATTGTTTGACATACTGAGGAGAGAAACTGAATTGAGCTAAGGAACCGAAAGAGATTGCTGGATGTATGATGGACAGGCACTAAAAGAGGATTCATGCTAGTGCTCGCAAGTTATGAGCTCAGCTGTATGACGTATGTAACTAAACTAACGCATCCGAATTGAAGGTTATAGATAGCTCCCGGGGTAGCAGGTGTCCACGCGCTGTAATACAATCTCCAGTCGGTGCTGTTATCAGAGTATGCACTCGTGGAGTGCGTCGGCTGCAGCTACAATTCAGGTCACAATCGAATCTCAGTGAAGTTAAACTGTCTGCATGTACTGATGTACGGAATGTGCGGAATAACCAGTCATTCGAATACATCTAATTTTACAGTCATTCGAATACATATAATTTTACAACGTCGAATATGTTAGGTCTGATTGTGTTCGATCATCGTAATATATACACGTCAGGATCTGATAACAGCTCCTGATATTATACAGCCTACCACTACTGATAAATGTTGAATTTCTAAAAGATTATAGAACCAGGGTGAAATTCCGAGAAGAACCGCCTGAGGAGAGCTAAATTATTCAGTTAGGAGAAATAACCACTCCAATAAAATTTGGAACGCATGGAACAAATTGCCAAAGGAGGCAGTTGCAGCCCGAACACTGTACACATTCAAGAATTAACTTGGGAAATGTGAGATCTTCGAGGGTCATTAGACCGTCTGTCCCGAAGTGCCATTCTCTCAAGAGCATTGGAAACGATCCAAAACGGTGGCCACCCAGGTAAATCCAGGTAGAAAAATGATTGTAACTACCTGACTCTAACACAAGGGTGAACATTCTAATATAATTCCTCAAAAGTAGTGATCATTAGAGACGCTCAAATAACTCCTTCGAAATGTTGAATCCTATTGGGTCTGCTCGGCGAATTGCTAGGTCACTGTACGTAGGTACAATAAAACTGTATATGTGAATGTATCAAGTTCCCTCCCCCACTTCAACCCCTTCGAACAGATTACGGATGGATCAGATGGCCTATTGAAGGGGAGCTCCAGAAAAGAACCAGGGATTTGAGAGGCGTTATGGAGGGGAACATTCTTTAAAATACCCAACAAGGCTAGGGGAAACGCCTAAAAATGATTGATTGTCGTCTACAAAGTATACGCTCAATTTTGTACCATTTCGGAAGATATATCAAAGTTCAATGACTGCTTGAAAGCGTCAAAAGAATTGATTGCTGATACTGATGCTGAGTGAGCAACGTTACATCTTTTAGTATGTATATAGGATAATGAATTGATGTAGCAAATGGGTGCCTATTAGGAGAAGCAGGCTTGCTCCTATCAGATCCTATCTCATTAGTCATTACTGAATGCACCAAGTGGTGCATCCAAAACTCACATTGTCAAACCGCAGTGACGTAGGATTACCTGCCTTCGCTGAACCGTGGCTCAATAACCACATAACTGTGCATTGGCTATGGAGGTGTTAGTGATCAGAATATAATAATAATAATATCCATTAGGTATATGGGTACTCCTCCCGCTTCTGCAATTTGCATTGGTAAGTTTTGACATCGTAGTTGAGTGAGTTGTGGAGAGTAATTCAATTGGGGCGAAAGTGTAATGAAGTGGAGCGTTCTGTTACCATCCACCACATTACACATCAACCAAGTGACATGTTACATCGATTACACTGAACAAATTTCCGCTTCTTCAAATTAGTAAATTACTAAAACAACGCCACTGAAAGGTAAATTTTTCAATTCATATAGCTGAATTAATATCACGAGAATTTTGAGTTTTCCATGAATTAGGGGTTTGTTATGTTTCAAGAACGAGAACACGTTTTGGGACCATATTCTTGTATCGAGGATGAGCCTCCTTTTCACACGACTGTCGAATTGATCCTCTGCAAATTAGCTAGGCCGCCCGTCGCGTTTTGCGTGTGTTTGGACTATGTGCTTGGATTTATTAGAAAACCAAAAAGATTATTCCTTGACTTCATACCTGTAACACTCGTTTCCTATTGTGTTTCTCGAGGATGCCTAGATTAAGAACTAATTTTCCGCCTTCGTGCCGCGTGGACATATTGCTACTGTATATCGCATTGCTCACGATACGTGTGAACACCTCCCGTCTTTATGGGACCCTCCATAACCGCTATGAAACTTGGAAATCACCGAGAAGAGTACACGCTTCAGAACATTTTCAATGGAATTTCCAAACGATATGAACACAGACGACTGCATAACTGTTAAGAAGTTCTGTATAGGTCGCCACTAATTTTGCCGTAAGAGTTGCCGCGCCGCTGCCACACACGGTTTGATACTGAATGTTACTCCGACCCTCTCCGAACCATGCAGCCCCCACCTATTGGATGTCGATAATATACAAAACACCCACAGCTGTGTTTTCAACGAAAGAGAAGAAAAACCCACCCGCCAAATGTGTAGTGTGGGGGAGCGGTCGTTTCGGCGAATTGGTTTTCACTCTTCCAACACGATACTGAGCATATGACTACTCGGAGAAGTTTGTGAATTACACATAACGACGCTATATATAGTTCGGTTCATATTGATAATCAGCCTTCCCTACATCCCAGTAATGCGCAGCTTGATATACAAAAATGGAATCAGGACGGAAACTGTTAAATCGAGGTGTAAGATTGAGAGGGCATCGTGATATTGTATTGAATTATAAATGTTATAGGTGACGAGATTAACGCAGCATCGATCATGTTTGACATTTCGGCCCAATCACTCATAATGGTCTTCCTCAAAGGAAACATCATAGCGATGCATCATCATGAAATATGAACTGCTTCCACATCAAATGAATAATTCTGTATTGAAAAAGGTGTTACGAAGTAGTGTGTTATAATTATATTACTTCCCGTTAGTTTGATGAATTGGCCCGTTGGATAGTCCCTTATCAACAGCAGTGAGAACAAATTGATATAAAACGATCAACACCTATCACTATCTATTCTATATGCATAAGTGGGGAATTCGGGGAAGCATTCTCAAGTACTTGCATACTATGTAATTGGACTGATCGGATGAGTTTACAATGTAGTGACGTATGCGAGATCATAGCATTAACTGATCCGGTCCGTTAGAGTCTGACTGAGCAGACAGCAACGTTATATAATATATCAATTCAATGAAAATGTCCTTACATTTCGAAGAATATTATTCTCTGAAACAAAGTGAAGAAAGACTCATAGTTTCCTCAAGGTGGGAGGCAACATCCATGAACAAAGGTTAATGGAAAGACGAATGATCCGACTCGTTGATTCCGCTTTCTAGGAGCTGGAGATTTCAAGTAGGAGGGAACACATCCCGGAGGAGTAGGCTTGATATATGTGCAGGTTTGGGTACAGAGGCGTGGCAACCGCAACCGGCAAAGTGGCAATGAGAAGAGGTGTGAGTACCGAGTGGTGTCGGGAACAACACTCTGAAGTTCAGTAGAGCAGTGGTCAAGAAATAGTTGCAGAGGAGACAGTAGGAAGACACTGCTTACGATGGACCAGAGGCTGGAGTGAGGCAGTGAAATGGTCATTGTTGACGAGACGAATAGCCTCTCTCTAAATTTGATCAAGGATACTGAGAGATGATGGCGGGCCACTATCCAAATACGGCAACCATATCCCATAAGAGAGCGAATTATTACTGCCTTGGGGAGAAGTACTTTTACCCCGAAACAAGAATCCAACTTCCTGGAAGCATTGGTGGCTACAGAACCGTGATGTGAGAGTCCCAAGATAAATAATTTCCGGTACCGAAGGTGTTAGGGAAGCAGATTGAGGAAGAAATTTGGTGACCACAGATTATGGAATTTTTACGTCATACACACTCGTTAATTTAACAATAGTTAATCGAAGCATATTTTTAGTCACGAAAGAATATTTTTGGTTCCTGTCTAACGCAAACAAACAACGATGGATCGAAGGAAGTGTCTTCAGCCTTGTGCGTCGCGTTTCTCATGATTGTTTGCGTTGAGCAGCGTGCTAAGGGTAGCTTCTACATAATAAATTGAGAACATTGAAATTATGATCAGCGATATAGAAACGCCTATAGAGTAGTATCATACATACCAGAACCCCCGTTTTGAAATTGTTATGAATATCGCACAATATATTGCTTCTATGAGAAACATCGAGAATCGGGAGCGTATGGCGTAGGCAACAATTGTACTGAATTATGTAGTTTTGGGAGAGAGTGCGCGGAATATTGTCCGAGCAATATGTACCCGACTAAGATGGAAAATTACCCGATTGACGACGATCGAATCATAGGAAGACTGTCACACTTCAAGTAAATTATGTCTCTCTTCCGAGATATCAACCACATTTCACCTTCTTTTCATAACCACGTATATTGAGTGTTATATTCATGATCGAGAATAAATAGAAAAGTGTTCTTCTTCATGGGTATGGGGGTATCTCGTCATTTGACAGGCAAATATACCTACAGGGTGAAACTAACTTGATAGCTCTCTTACTTGTGGTCTTTTGGGATTCCATCAGCAAGTTATCCGAAAACCATAACGTGGTAATCATAGATTGACGGAATGCCTAACAATTGGAAATTCATTCTGGTCAGCCTCCCCCTCATGGTCCAGTACATTCACTTACAACCGCGAGCGTATACTTTGTCCATATATTCCACTCATTCCTGTTCCTTTCTAAGTCTATGCCTCATAAATAAATGCGTTTACATTAGCAACCAACTAACCGCTTTGCGTCAGCTATGTTCCGCTTTGATGGTGTCGAACTTGGCGATACGTGTAACTACCTCTCGTCTCCGCGGTGATATTCGTAGAAGCTATCGAACTTGACATTATCACGCAAAACACACGATTCGATACATTTTAATAGATTTCCTACTCGTTCCAAATGCATCGCTTTTGAGCAGTTATGCATGAGTCGCGACTAATTGCTCTGATACTGTTGGCACACTGCTGTCACACAGTGGTGCATGTCGACTGATCTATCCCCCAAAACATCGTCCGTCGGTAAACAGGTATGAAACCATCCGCTGTTATTCTCCATATATATGTATCTGTATCTGTGATGATACTGTCCATCCCTCAATATGGTGCAAAACGGAAGTGAGCAAGTTTGTGGACGGAGGAACTTAGCGCTGCTTCTGATATTTGAACCAACCATTGATGTTAGCTGAATCTCAGCGAGAAACGAAAAAACATATTTGTAACTCATTTTTGCTGCTAGAATTAGGTACGGATCACTAAGAATGTGTCTAGATAGACAAGAGGAGTTGTCCACTTATCTCGCTGAATTCTAGAGTGAAATGGTTATTTCGGAAGACATACTTATTGGAAGAGAATATATTGTTATTATTATCACGTACCAATTGATATAGTCTATCATGAACCAGTGGCTCATATACCTGACCAGATTGCGTATATGGATATTGTTCAGCGAATTTGAGTCTCTGAATGCAAAAGTAGCTGCATTGAGGGATGAGAACTCTCTAGCACGGAAACGAATCACAACAATTGGTAAACTTTTGAGGCTGTTGAATATCGGCCCAGTATTTTTAGCAGGGTAATAAATTATACATTTCCAGTTAGAAGAACTATCGACGTGTGCCGTGTCACCACGATCACTGGTGATTATCATTATTCAATTATTCCAACTGAGTGAGGCAACAGCATGGCGATGCATCATCATCAAATATTAACAGTTTTCATATCATGTGAATAATTATGTGTAGGTGTTACAAGATAGTTCATTCAATCGATGTGAATATTAGTTATCTTGATGTATTAGCTCCTAATGAACAACCCTGATAACATACAGCAATCAGCACCCAAAAGCAGTCATATACATTAGTGGGGAAATAGGGGAGGTCGAAAGGCATTTCACAAAGCATGAGATATGTAGCCACATTTTTGCAACACTGCCGTAATTGTATCACTTATCATCGTCAATCAGTCACGATATGAAGTCATGGACACGAGTGGCATTGATGTACACCTCAATGATATGGAGGTATTGACAGATTTTTAGTGGTCGATTATCTCTAATTTCCTTTTGATAATAGCCAGGTTAACAAATCTCTCGGATTTATTCATCGTTTTCTGAGAATTGTCGTTCTCGACTTTATTTAACGGCCAGACACAACAGTACTGTGCCGTGCTGTCAATCACCTAACTACTTGCATGTAATATTTCGTGGTCACAACGTACATTAATGACTCAAGATACAGCGATTAGTAGGCTAGCACCAGCAGGGAAACTTCGTAGTGAATATTGAACACTGAACAGTTCAAAATGGCCTCCTTCCCATCGCTAGGGCGAGTTTCCGAATACTCTGCCCAGCGTGGCGTAACTATGTGATCTTTTGATCTTCTTCAGGAGGCCAGCAAATTTACCGCATTCGCGCCCAGTTGAAATACCGCGACTGTATTTCGCAATAATCCCGATACGTGTGAACACCTCTCATCTCTCGGGGGCTATCCATAACCAGTATCAAATCTGAAAATTACCAAGCAAAACGAGAATGTCGATCTTGGGATATAATGAAATGTTCACACGTTTCAATTACACAGGCATTTTCGGTGTGCATGGTTGGCTACTTATTGCCCCGTTACAGTGGTCGTGTCACTATTACACACACGTTAATAACAGAATCTACCACCCTTAGTAGGCAGGGAGGCGACGCAGGCATTGGTACACAACAATAACAGTATGAAATTGCTACTCTGAGTGATCAACCCATGGATATAATGGGGTGAAACTGTGTTGTGTTGTGTCGAAGAAGATATCAGAAGATATCCCGAAAGTTGTTTTATTCGGGAAGCTCTTCCGTGTATGACGGTAAAGAGACCAATGAACATATCCTGTATATAGGTAGATTCTTCTAAATTATTCACTGTCTGGGCGCCTCATGTTATAGTGTGGTTGTGCCCAAGGGTGTGCGATACACGAAATCAGTCCATCTCCCAGGGACTATCCATAACCGCTATGGAATGAAACAATTATCAGACAAAACACGCCCTCTCTGGAATTTTAATGACATTTTCACACGTAGAGACGGCTCCAGCCGCGTCTTTCCTCGAAAGTGGTCCAACTAAGAACCTGCAGCACATGATTGCTTACTAATTGCTCTGTTACAGTCACCAGATAGTTGTCACGCATGAGTGAATGGCAAATGATATAGAACATTGGTAGCTAAACACAGGAAAATGTGATTCGGAAATAGGAGCGGCGCGGGAGGGGGACCAGAGAAGACATCAAGAAGAGGATCGAGGAGGAGGTGTCGAAAGCATGCTCTGTGTTGGAAAGTTTGATTTACGTTGAGGGACATGGTTGGATGTATCAATCCTGCGCTATGTCATTAACGACACATATGCATATCTCACGTGATAAAATTACAGTAACATAAGAAATGGAAATTGCCGGCATTGTTTCCGTTAACGTCGTCAAATAACACTTGCCGACTGATTAGCTGCAAATCTGATTTATTATTATATATTAAAACTATCGTAGTATAACCCGCAGATATGACGGACCACAAAATCGTTGGGTGGGATCTCATTGTAATTCAATTAGAAATAAATTACTGTAATTGCTCATTTATCGATCGCATCTTCCGAGATATGGAAATCTGCGTTTCCTGTCTAAGATTCGATACGTTCGGCCTATTATTCTCAAAATACCTCTGTCAAAGATGACGGATATTGCGGATACACATGAAAATATATATGTGGACCAGAACTATTATTTACATGCGAAATCGCTGGAATTTGACAATTTTACCCACACAGGGTAGGAAATCACAGCACTCACAAGAACAGACTTCATCAGATAGTCTAACCTGAATACCCCATGTGGTTAAATGTGTCAATTTGCTTTAGACAGGTGGGCTACACCCCAACAGTTCAACCCAGATGCCTACATTCCCACATTTGTTTATGATAATATAAGATATTCACTAGAATATTCAGAATTTCGAATATTGAGCTCTAAAACTTTATACGCAAACTACAAACTGAATTCCAGGTGCGGGTCAGAACGAACTTCGCAAAATTATCTTCCCTAATAATTCCTAGTCCTTGATAAATCAAAATGTTCAACTGATGCGCACCGTATCGGTTAGTATTTTCCTAATAACTGTTGCGACTGTATATAAGCCACTGTAGCCTGTGTCAGTATCGGAAATGCAAAAAATTCCCCCGAGATAGTGTGCGTTGGTTTAAAAAGTATCAACGATAACGGGTGAAACATGAAGAGATTCTCATAACCTTTCGAAAGATAAAAATTCGCCGCATTTTGCTGAACTTCTATTCTGAGGCCCACAAATACACGCCTATATAGGCTAACTGAATATCTGTCAATGATATAATTTACCGCTGTTATTAAGGACTAATCAACGGTTACACTGGCAACATCAACAAAAGACAGGCATGAAATCAAGTAATGATTCTTGATATGAATGGCAACTAAATCATTATAATGCTGATTGTATTTGTGAAAACCTGAAAAATATACTGCTTGATCGATTCGTGGAACTGTACTAGCTAGGATGCCCCTGAACGTACACTGTGTTTACTGTACAAGGGAATGTCACCCCCTCATTCCCCCACAGCCAGTTCAGTCTGTAGCAGAACAGTTATCACATCGCAAACTATAGCCAGCATGCCATTTACAGTACCTTCACGCAGCAGGACAGTGTGGTGTGTTTTGTAGCTGAGAAGTCAAGTCAGACATGAGCTGCCATGAACTTCCGAATAGTCAAATACCCAAAACAGCTTCTATAGTCTGAAATTCCCAACCTATGAATATCAACTATGTGAGGTGCTAATCGAAGAGTCCCAGGTTCACACTTACGTGAACTCGATCTTAAAAGCTCATGAATCAAATTGAAAAACCTTCATTTATACTCTCTATTCGTCACTGATCGATAA
>JAUOBX010537719.1:0-10041 GCA_032360705.1 Eupentacta quinquesemita
AAAGTTGCCGTCGTGGAATTATAAAGCTCCTGTGAAGCAGTGCGGCTACGGCGTCTCCAACGCGGATGACTCCCCGTAGTAGAAGTCCTCTTCGTCAAATCTAAAGCTCCCTAGTGCCTCTGAAGCGTGACCTCAATGCGGAGGGTGGAAGGAGGTGTTCGAGGCGAGGAGAGTGGTCATTACAACGAGACGGCAATTCACGAATCACCTTGCTCAAGGGTACAACGCGGGCTTGAACCCGTAATCTCTGGATTACTAGATCAACGATTTAGCCAACCGGGCTACCACGCTCCACGAATGGCGAACGCTTTGCTTTCTTTATATGGTCAATATCGCCGTCCAGACAATATAATAGGCGATTTTATCCGTTGTCAAGATGTTTGATGTGAACAATGTGACAGGATTCATACATAGCAAGGTGTTGCGGTTATTACTGATCGAAGGTAAATCATCTCTATAAAAATGTCCTCTCTGAGATCAGCGTCATAGGTCGCAATGATTCACACGACATCAAGCGTGCAAACGTGTAGCTGAATATTTTAACAATAGCAATGAAATATCGGCCAGGGCAGAGTTCTATTCAGATAACAGTGATATAATAACATTTTAACGTGAATAAGATCCGATTGAATTAGTAAAACAAGGCATCGGTAATTAACATCGTAACTAATAAATCAACATTTCAAGAAAGCTATTTCTACACTGAATTTGTGATCGAATGACAAATTACACAATATATTTGCACCTTCTCTCATTCGCTCCATCTTCAGGCTTAATAAATACCAGATCGCCACGCAATACGAAATATTCTTCCCTGTCCCTATCCCATGACAGCCTACACTACTATGCAAAACAATCCACCTATCGCCTCTCGAGACGAGGTCTACACTTGGAATTATCACCAAATAATCTACTAAACAGAACTCTTTTATTTATTTTCTGTTATTGTAACCACTGAGGTATATTTAAGCGATGAATTCGCTTACTTACTCACTTTTGTCATCTGTGTCATCAGGCAAAACAACCCAAACGGGCTGCAGTTCTATCCTTCATTTTATAAATATGCCTTTAGCCTCCATCTACATGCAAATCTGAATCGATGCCAAGTTGAATTCCGTCAATGGAATTCTAAGGTTCGTCATCGTCTCAGTAGACTAACCCTCTCCTTGATCAGATAACATACTGTTTTACGACGGACAGGCACCACCCGGGAGTCGAATTGGTAAAGACTAGTCAGCATATCAGCATCCTCAACAGTCGATAAATTGATAGGGGGTTGGATCTGTAGTACAGTAGGTCCCAGTCACAGTTATGAGCGTTGTAGAGTAACCTCAACAAGTTACTACTTCATGCATATTTTTCGTAGCATTCAAAGTACCACAGAGTATTAATCTGTCAGACGGCACGGATTCCAATCCCAGTAAAAAGACAATAATTGTTTTCTTCGCAGAGGATGGGCAATAATGTTATTAATGACAATAGTCTAAAGTAATCATAATTAATCATATATTATATATGATTAGGTCCATGGTAGACCTCTACCGACTGAACAAATCCAGTCTCCGTGAGAATATTACATACATACATCAACATATTTATATTGCGCTGCTTCATGAAGATCGCAGCCCAGTGGAAAAAAAGGACAGCATCATGAATATAGAAATGACTTCATGGTAAATTGGTCATAACTTCAAAAACCCGGCGGTGGCGAAGGCAGTGGCGGTTGCGGTGGCGGACACAACCCGAGAACCATTGTACCCTATACATTATCCGTGTATGGTAATCAGCCTCTCATTAACAATTGGCTATTGTTCTGACTCATAAATAAATGTATGTGACAGGTGGTTCAACCGCTTTGTGGGCCACAGTAGAACAAGGGTTATTTTAGGTGATAGCTTCGCCCTTTAGGATACAGTGCATTCCAAAGTCAATGTGTTCTCTATGAAGGATGGGTCCATGCCCTCATGGAGTGATCGGTGGGTGCAAGTGCAACTATAGCCTTCCAAGCTCTGATGAGGGTGATACATGTACAACTAGAGTTCTTGACGTGTAGACAGATGTTCCAGAATATGATATAGTAAAACACTTACCTGGAATTTATCTGGCGGTACGGTCCGGAGGAAGTACGGGAACCTATCACTGTCGCTCAGTTCATCACTCGTCGAGAGGAAGCTTACAATCGAGATGTTGTACAGTCCAAGTAGGTTAGTCGCCTGTAGACTAGACGAACTTCTCTGAGCTCCAACGACCCCGATGATATTGTCTATCGTCCGCAGCGGAGGGATGAAGTTCAAACAATTCTTCAAGGTCTCTCTGGCCGACGAGCAAGTGTCGTAGATCTCATAGCCGAGTGTTAGATCACCGAGGAAATCACTGTCGTTGTTCAGTTTGGATATGGCGTAGTGAATCGCCTCTACTCTTCTCAGCGCGCTGAGGTCTCGTAGGCCCTGACACTTGCCGGTCGATTCGTTGAAGAAATGGACTGGGATGATACCGCCGATAATCAGGTCACCTTCCTGTTTGTAGACGATCGTTCGGGCCCCGGATACGGACATCTGAAGCCATATGACGAAGAGGACGAGGGTGCTAACCCTCATGGTCATTGTCTAAAGAAGAAAAAATAACAATGCCATAAATTAGGTTCAGGTTATGTCCATATTTATATTTGAATAATAATCAATTTGGTCAGATCAGCTCAGTGTCAGTATTCTGGGTCGAATGATTGGTCGAAGTCTTGACTCATTAGGGACCTTGTACCAACCAAACTTCTCTGCATCCCATTCAGATGATTCCAAGTTAAAACACTACAAACAAACCCATGGAAATCGGTGCCCAGCAATTGAAAATAGTCGGTTGCAAAGGTCCTTGACAATAGCCGAGGGCCTTTTTTAGTAAGAACGAAGAAGAGTACTTTTGTATACAATTGTATTCTGTATTGGGTTATAGCTGAAATGCAGTGCAACTATGAAAAGGAACGTTATCCGTGGCAGGTGAAATTCACTTGTACCACGAGTGTTGAGCATATTACGAGTACGTTTCAAACCGACGAATCCAAAGCACAGTGTTACATGTGTTTGGTAAGAAACAGCAATATCAGACCCTAAGTATACTGCATCCACTATAGACCCACCCACTCAAAATACGGCATTACCCTGTTCACTGCCAGTGGTCGAAGTTTTTGTTTTGATGGACTGACATAGATTATAAAATGAACATTCCATACGTTCTGATGCATATAGGCCTACAGAACTGCAGAATGAAACATACGAAATTTTGACATATGGTGATGAACCAATAATGGAACAATGTCATCAGCGAGTCAGTGTTAATTTGCAGATAATTTAGAATGCAAAATGAATGAAAGTTATAATTCCTGCCTATTCACGACTGCAAAATTCTTATATCCGTACGAACAAAACCACAATTCCTTTGCAATATACAGATGATACGATTGTTACACACTCGGACATATTCACTATATACGCGTCTCTATGGGTTTGGACCTAGCATATCCATCTAAATCGACTGGGAGCGGCTCGTCAAATCTCTATACCGTGAAGACGAAACACAATTGAGCAAAAGCAGGTGACATGGATTGCTACACACAAGCACATTAATCCTAATTGCTATACCGGAGTAGTGAATGGCAAAACGTTCTTCAAGCGTCTCCATGGGTTTGGCCCTCGCTCATCCATCCTTATGAAAGATAATATATCCGATCAGCCTCAAAATATTAAAATTGGTATCTCTATCGAAGGATTCGCCGATAATTATCGATCCGATCGCCTGCGGCACGATGCGCCAGGTCTCCTTTTCGCACAACCGTAGAATTTATCGCCACGGCAAAACGAGAACATCCAAGCTCTCTAGCGTCATGATGTGACGAGCTTGTTATGTTTGTTTATTCGGCTCGGTAACTGTGTAAACGAGTGAACCGCTCTCAAATGATCGAGTGTCGGTAAGTGATTTTGGTCATATGTATTTTGTTAGACCTGGTGACACAAGACGCATTTAAGTCAAGTGTAGGCATACTGGTATATGAGAGCGTAAGTGCATGGTCTATATGATGGTCAGACAATTGTGTTCGTGAGCAAGATCAGAACCCATGGTCAGAACCCATGCAAGTATAGCTTCAAAATATTCCACCCCACCTGATTGGGAACCTGTACGAAACCCAAGTAAAATACGTGTTAGTGTAATGCCACTACACACTTCCTGTGTGTGCGTGTCAGAGTGCGTACAAGCTATGATGCGCGAGAGAACGCATTGAGCAGCTCTCTGCTGGAAACTTTCGGATATCATTTGCTATCTTTGCTGTTTCCTTTCGTTATTGCAAACAGGAGCTATATGCATTAATCCCATCGTTATCATTGTCTGATTAATGGAACCAAGTAGTAATTTGCAGTGTTTTATTAAAAGAAGCAGGCTGCGGCTGCGCAGTATACGTGAACACTTATTTAGGGAATTCAAGTTTTTCCAATACCTCCTCTCCAACTCTTTAGGGATTAAAGATAATCCCGACCTCAAATGTGTGAAAATACCTATAGGCCTACCAGAACTAGAGTGCAGTGATATAGTGACATTATAGTAGACTAATTTCCGTGATCATTTTGAGAATAACCAAATTTATCAGTGGATTTGGGGAGTTTAACTGATATTAAAGAGAATTAGCTCCCATACACCATGCCAAAAGAATCACTAGGCGCTTTACAGGTAGAACAAGCCATGTAATGAAATGAAATGGCAAGCAGGATACAATATAAGGAAATAACAGTAAGACAATTAAAGGCAGAATAAATGAGAGGTACAAAGCAGCATGGAAATACAAGCAGGCAGTAGTAAAACGACTGAAACCTTACAAAGGGTGAAACACCTAAGCCCGTGAACCGTATAAATGACGGGAACACCTATTAACAATATACAGGGTAGGTGGAGAGGCAAGAATATAGAATTGCAAAAAAGTTATAGACATTAAAAAGATAGGTTTTAAGACATCGTTTAAAACTTCAAGAAATGAAACTTTACTGGGAGTTTTCAAGATTGCGGCGGCGCCCATTTTTGGAAAAAGTTCAGCAACTTTCCCGCCATTTTGTGCAGGTGTGTGCATGGGAGCTAATTCTCTTCAATATCGGTTAAACGCCCCGGATCCACTGATAAATTTTGATATCCCCCAAATGGTCACGGGACCTCCAAAAATGATTCTACTCTTACGAGGGGAACTGAACGCGTACCTGTACCATATAAGTTGAATGCAAAATATGTTTATCCTTGTAACTGATATCTAAATATAAAAAGCTTGAAACATTTCCATACGATGAAAAAAAAAAAAAATTCTATCAATTTTACCATAATGATTATTTTTTATATTTCTACTAGATTTGTTATACAGTATCGTGTACGTTACCGATAGCTTGTTCCACCTCAGATGTATAACGGTTTGGAGCAAAACCAATGTGTCGGTCGTTTTGTCCTGATAATTCCACCAGAGAACACCAATTATAGCAATCGTCCTCATATCATCGAGCACAGTTATACGCTATACACTCCATTCAGGCTGATCGCTGATCATATTACGCGGTGTCCCTCGGAGATATAGTATGGCAATTATAAATATCTCCAAACTATATACCGTAATGACAAATAATTGTCAATTCATCTGTTCATTCCCGTCTATCATCATATTGGCGCCGGAAACAACGCATAATAATTACTCACAGAAACAGAAACCGCTTCCAGCGAGGAAGATGGATCACACAGTAATATTTACTTTACAATTCGCAGCCTGTGTAAATCACAACCCGCGTAAAGTTACCGAGCTGTTATTTGAGTTGGTAATTGATTTGCGCTCGCGGCAGTGCGAAACCCTTTTTAGCTCTCCTGGAATTCCATGCTTTTAACTCTTTGCCATCCATTGATTTGTTCAAGCACATGAAATCCTTACCGTAGTATTTTGAAGCGGACTATTGGAAATCGGAAAAATGAGAAAAGTCAATACAATTTACGAGAGCCCTAATAATTTGTCCTAAACAACACTTTGAATAATCGCGTGAAAGTGAATGTCAGTTTTCAAGCCCATGAAATCCTCACTGATATTTTGAAGCGTGACTATGGAAAAACAACAAAGTCAATAACATTCACGACATTCCTGAAAAAGTGTCCAAAATAAGACTTTGTATAATCTATTGAAAGTGGATGGTATCCTAAGAATCCAGAGTTCGGTATTTGATCATATTGCCCACCCACGTCTAAACAACGAATGCAGTTTCTATGAAATTCATGGCAAAATAACTACTAATCAAGATGAATCACATTCCGTGATTGGTCTGCGCGCTTCTGACATAGTCGTCCTGAGCTTTCTGATTACAACAGACTGATCGAGATAGTGATATAATGATGTGGGAGGAGGATTGAATACATTGGCCTACGTCGCGAACTACTGAGAGCGAAGGCTACAATCAGAGAATCAGTTCTAACTTACACAGGGATATAGATAAATAGGAGAACAGATTTTTGTCATGTTTGTTCTAGTTAAGAGGGAAAGATTGATGGGCCTAACGAGAATGGGGTCGTGGAAGGCAAATGTTCGTTTCCCAAATATCATATGCAATAAATGTTGCTACTATAGTTAAATGTGTTAGTGTTCCTATGCTTCTGGGCTGGGGTATTTAGAGAGAAATACCTTACTGAAATTCAGGCAGTGTATCGCAGAGAGCGAGTAATGATTTTTTGAATGGATTTGTCAATTTATCTATTTACCTCGTATCTCTGATAAATTGAAAGCACGTTCATGAAATAATTTTCATTGCATATTCCTCTAATATTTTCGTGACTCAATTTGTTCACACATAACTTAGATTCTCCATGCGTTGTCTCCGGTTAAATTATTCTGTGTAAGGGTGTCCACGCCCCACCAGCAAGACTGGAAGCATAAGACAACTGGCATTGACGACTACAGTACCAGAACGTACGACGGCGCAGCAGCATATATACAAGTTGTGACTCAATGATCCAGTGTCCAAACTCGCGAAGTCTAAAGTTGGGCAAGACATTTATTTTGAAGTTTCTCTCCCTACCCAGCTATGCCTAGGCTATATATAGGTACTCTGTGAGGACTTGTGGGGAACCCGAGTCAAATACTGCAACAGATAAACATCATATTGTTGGAGTGAGCGCCTGTTTCTGTTGAACCCCATCATCAGCTATAAGCTATGAAGAAAGTTGTAGAATACAATGCTTACGATCCCTACACATTGCACCTAGTCTGCAGGCTGTTATTGGAGTGAGCGCCTGTTTCTGTTAGGCCCCATCAGCAGCTATAAGCTATGGAGAGAGTTGTAGAATACAATGCTTACGATCCCTACACCTTGGCTCTAGCCTGTCTGTTGTTGGAGTGAGCGCCTGTTTCTCTTAGGCCCCATCAACAGCTAAGAGCTATGAAGAAAGTTGTAGAATACAATAATAATAATAATAATAAATAGGGCCACAATGCTTACGATCCCAACACATTGGCCCTAGCCTGCCGGTTGTTGGAGTGAGCGTCTGTTTCCGTTAGACCCAGTCAGCAGCTATAAGCTTTGAAGAAAGTTGTAGAATACAATGCTTACAATCCCTGCACCTTGGCCCAAGCCTGCCTGTTGTCATAGTGAGCGCCTGTTTCTGTTAGGCCCCATCAGCAGCTATAAGCTACGAAGAAAGTTGTAGAATACAGTGCTTACGATCACTGCACCTTAGCCCTAGCCTGCCTGTTTTTGAAGTGAGCGCCTGTTCCTCTTAGGCCCCATCAGCAACTATAAGCTAAGAAGAAAGTTGTAGGATACAATGCCAACGATCCCTGCACCTTGGCCAATGTCTGCCTGCGGCTGACAATGATATTCAGCATATGGTCTACGTTGACGACACAAAAATGTGTATAATCATGAACTCTTCACAGCACCCCCGATCTGTTACCAGACTAGGATCTTCCATAGCTGATATACGGTCGTGGGCTATAGAGAATAACATCATGCTGGACGATGCCAAGACTGAAATCCGAAGTTCCGAGACAGATCACGCTTCCCACTCGTCAGTATCGGAGGCTCAGATATCGCTTCCACCGGCTCCGCCAAAAATCTGGGTGTTTAGCTAGATGATACCTTGTAGCTCAAGGAACATATCTCCAACACATGTCGCAGTGCCTTCTACGTAGTTCACAGAATCAGCCAAATACGCAAGTATTTGGGACTAATCATCTACGGAGCGAGTGGTCCATGCGCTCGTTTCCTCCAGGCTCGACTGCAAAAACTCTTCGTTATATGGTCTGTCTGACACCCTCTTGCTATCCCGCCAAAGAGTCCAGAATGCAGCTGCCAGACTAATCTCCAAAACGAAACGCACTGACCTCATCACCCTCGTTCTGTGAAATCTCCACTGGCTACCGATCCGGGAACTGAACGAATTCGTTTCAAAATCCCGTTGCTAACCTGAAGGGCCATCCGCGGCGACGCGCCATCTTACCTCTCTGATACTATCGTTCCTGCCACCAACACACAGTTCATCTTCTCGACTCACGCTAAAACCGGCCCCTGTGTGAAGACATCCACCTACGGGGACAGGGCATTTGATGTTGCATCCTCCAAGCTTTGGAGCAGTATTCCATGTGACATCCGTGCTGGCCCGTTTGTCTTTGAGGCACGTTTGAAGTCTCACCTGTTTGATTCTTTTGTATATACTTTGTTCCTTATTTTTTGCTTTGAAACCGTTTGTCACTGTAATTTTCGCTGAAAAGTGATATATATTATTGTTATTATTGAACGGAACCAATAAAACGTTGAAAGGCACCTTTACCATATAAAGATACACTATTGCCATGTAAACAGGGATCTTTTCAATGTGAGAAGAGATCTTGACCATGTAAAAAGACCCCGTTACCATGTGAAGAGAGAGGCTATATATATGGCTCTCCAGGGCAAGGTTTTGAATGCATAGACCTAAATTATTTTAAATCGGCGCTTCGACTTATATTTTAGGTCTTTTCATTTAAGAGAGCATGTAGAGAGACATAATTGCCCTTTAAACAGGGATCTTTACCCTGTGAAAAGACCCCGTTACCATGTGAAAAGAGATCTTCACCAAGTTAAAAGACACGTTTACTATGTGAAAAGACACCATTATCGTGTTGAAAGACACCTTCAGTCCTTTGCCATGTAGGAAGGGACCTTTATCATGTGAGAGTGCACCATGACCATGTGAAAATACATTTACCATGTGAATAGCTACCACCCCCACAACAAATTTGAAATTTCCCTTTCGGCGTTCCATACGTTATCATCCTTCAGTTTGTCATGTTTCAATCGACAGCCAATTAAGTTTTAAGTGTGTCAATCAAATCATTTTTCGATTACCGGTGAGCGTCTTGGCGGTACATAAATTAATTACCAGAATGAATCAAACCTGATACAATGACCGTTGATTCAATTTGAGCAAATATGCATATCAATTGTCGCAGCTATTGTTACTCAGTTTCCGTTAATTGTCTGACTATATGTCATTCTGTCATTCAGGAACACCTTTGAGATGACTCGGCAACATTTCGGACACCATGGATCGTTTATTTGTCAGTGATTGGCATTTTCCAGTCTGGGAACTGATTCTATAATGAAATTATAGAGATAAAATACTGTGATAAAATGATACTGTTCAGGATCGAAAATAGCAGTGCATGCATGTGGTGCAACACACGAGGAGTCAATGGATAACATTCATTGGCCTTCAGTTTGCTGCATCTATATAGACATATGCTGATTGACTTTCATTGATGACCTAGATGTGGCTAGGTGGTCTGACTGATAGGAGAATCATTGGGGCCTGTCTGAGACACGTGCGTGGCATACCACGACAGTTGGCTGCCTAGATTCTTTTTTCGTGGCTACAAGTAATCTGTGCATGAATTACAGAGTCAGCGGGCGAGTTTAATAGACTACAGTTCGTTGGCCACACGGTAGCTTCAGCCATAAGTATGGGATATGCCAGCGACGAGCCAATCTAGTCGCAGGTCATTGGGTC